>VDFB02115283.1:0-53818 GCA_007258455.2 Sequoia sempervirens | reverse complement strand
TTTGACTGTGGCAAGCCCCTAAACAACCCCAACATTTTCCCTTGGTCTTATGTGTGCAGTTGCTGAAGATATTCACTTGTTGGAAGCTTCATCACTTGGTTTGTTGTGAACACTTTCTTTATCCTCTTTAGTCATATCATTTACTTTACTTTATCTCAGTTCTATTACTTTCTTTTACTTTCTCGCATTCTAGAAGTTCTTAGTAATCAAATTGTTAGTAGTTGTTGTGTTGTTTTTTGTCATATTCTTAGTTTTTGGTTTGTACAAAATCAAGTGCACCTCTAGAATACTAGCACACTGCGCTGCCATCCTTGTTCCATGTTGTCATCCTTTGGCTAAGAATTTGTTAGTTTTTCTAGGAGACCCTTGTGACTTACTCATTCTTATTTTGAAATTATTTCCTTTTCAGTGTGAGGTAGTTTAGGGAAATTTGTTCCCTAGGACTCTCTATAGAATAAAGAGACTCGTGAGCAATAAAACCCCTTCTCTACCTTATATTTAACTTATTATTCCTAAAATGAATTTAATATCCTCTATTATCATTTCAATATTTGATTTTATTCAAAGTATTAATGATGTTCCATTTCATGCATGTGATGGTGACTTGGCTTTACCCATGTCACTCGATATCTTTGATCCTTCTCATGAAATTCCTCTTGCTTCATAGGATATTTTGTTGTAAGAAGACGAAATCATTGATACTTTTCTTAACATGATTCTACCTTCTCTTCATTTCAATGCACTCTTCTCTAAATATGTTGCACTAGTGAATGATGGATTTTCTCTTCATTCTAATGTGCACTCTCTTCTAGAGATGATGCATTGGTGAATGATGAAGTTCCTCTCACATAAAATCCTCTAAGGATGGATGTTGAGCATATTTCTTCAAATGATTCATCTATAAGTTGTAAGGAATCCATAAATATAATCTATGTCTCTATTGCCCCTCAAAGGCCTAAGAGATCCATCATTTATCTAACTCTGGCTAGTCCTTCTCCTAAAACCATTTTTTCTATTAATGGTGTTCCATTTGATAGTGATTCTCCTAATCGTTGTAAGGATCCCTCTTATGGAGTCATAGCCCATACTTATAAGACTAGAAGGAATAAACAAAATGTTGATCAACCTATTACTTTACCACCTTCTCAACCAAGTCTTTCCTCAACACCTAAACCTACAACTAAAACACCTGGTGACTACGATCTTGTCGAGCAACTTTGTGCTACTTCGGCCAAGATATAACTATGGGAATTGCTTCAATCTACTCTGATTTATCAAGGTATGCTTTAGGAAGCTTTTTAAAAGATCCTATTTCCTTCTTCTTCTAGGTCGATGGATGTTAATGCGTTGATAGCTCATATTTGTGCAAATTTTCCAAATATTACATTCTATCCACAAGAACTCCAGCCTCTGGAAGTACAGAAGCAAGCAGACCCTCTAATGATTATAGTCAACATTAATAAAATCAGTATTAGATGTACTCTCATTGATGCCAGTTTGGTGCTCAATGTATGTAGCATTGATCTATTACCTAAAATTGAAATTTATTTGGCTTCACTTGCAAATTCTTCTATTGTCATTCATGGGTTCAATAATGTTAGGCGAAAAGCTCTAAGTACAATAGTATTACCTTTACAAATTGGACCTGTCACTATACCCACTTTGGTATATGTTAGAAAAATTTCCATATAACCTTCTTCTTGGTAGATCATGGATTCATGCTATGGGTGCCATTTCATCTACCTTGCATAAATCTATTAAGTTCATTCATAATAATCAAGTAGTCACAACTAGGACTAACCCTAATGTCATACACTTATGTGAGATGGCAGCTATTGGTCAGGCTTCAATTATGCCTTCTCTTAAAAGTATTATCCCTTCAGTTTCTTCCAATGTGTTGACGTCTACTCTAGCAGTATCTGTTGCAAAGGATACTCTTGAGGAAGATTTCCTTGAAGAAGATCCTTCTAAAGCAAGAAATCCTAAGTCTACCTCTTCTAAAGAGAATGCATGTCTTGGTGATGATTGGAGTTCCTTAGACTTTACAGATTCATTCATTGGGTAATATAAAGTTGACTTGATCCACTTAAACCTTTTGATAATATCATTCAAACTTTCTATTGAAGAGGATCATTCTTATGCATCATGGGGTAATGTGAGTTCATAAATTATAATGTTCTTAATGTTGATTCTCCCCCTTCCAAGGAAGATGATCACACTTTTGTTAAAGATGCTAATGTTGGTAATTGTGTCTAGAAGGATGATGGAAATCCCATAGAGTATGATCCCCATTGCTGGAACAATGATCTCTATGAAGATCCTCCTCCTTCTCAAGAATTGCAAACATGTTATGGCCCTAGTTTTAAACTTGCCTCTGAATATGGCTATGGGCATAAAGGTTGTGGGTGTAATGAACAAGGCATTCAAGTCCCTATAGAATGTGTACCTTGTAAGCATAATTTTGGGCTTGGTTGCTTGAATGAAAAATCTAAATGGAGACCACAGTTAAGTGTTGACATGATTTCCATTCAACCAAATTCTTTTAGATTGATTCATCTACCATTATTTGATTTCTTCGAGTCTTCTTCTTGTGATTAGTCAAAATTTTCTCCACAAGAGAAAGGGTTGTTTCCTACTCCTCTTTCTTTGTCTAAACAAGAGAATATTTTATTGAGGCTTCTCAAATCCAACTTGATTACTGTTCCTCCTCCTACACATAATAAATTTCATAAACATGATAAATAAAAACATTTTTTATTTGCATACAATCAAGTGCCTAGCCATTCCACTAGTGAATGTAAGGCCTTGAAGGATAAAATACAACTTCTTGATTATGGTTTCATCACTCTTCCATTTGTTGATGCACCCACCTTTTCTTTGCATGACAAGTGATATCAAGGTTTACCTCTATCATGTCCGTTCTAAGCATTTTCTCATAAGGTTTGAGCACATCTCTCTTCTATAATATCTTGTATGGTTCTCCTTCCTTGTATGCTAGGGAGAAGTGAAAAATTGTTTTGGAGATGTGTGTCCTTCTTAAGGACCCCCTATCTTCTCTCTATATTTCAATTGGAGCATCCCTTTGAATGGGTCCCTTTGTGTCTTGAAGGGTTCCCTATCCAAGGCACTCCCTTTTAAAGCTTCTCCTTCAAATGAATTCATTGGCATCTAGCTTGGGGGTAGCCTAAATAGACTTGCCTTATATCTTGGCATCTAGCTTGGGGGTGGGCTGACTAGACCTATCTTTTTTGTGATTGTCCTATAATGTAGCTTGTAGTAGCCACATGCTTATCTAATAGGTCTTGATTTGCAAGATTAAGAACCTATAGAGCCTCCTTTGCATCAAGCTTTCCTTGTAGTACTAAGTCTCTGTGATGACCAATCAGACTCTATGGATCCTTTCACATCTGGCCTCTCAAGACCGAGTACGTGGGGCATCTCCTTTGCAAGTTTGAGGACCTGTAAAGCACTTTCATCTTGTAGGATCTCTTTGTTTGACTCTATAGGACTGAGCACCTGTAGAGCCTCTTTTTCACCTTTCCATAGGTCTGAGGGCCTATGACACTTTTGTTCAAATCTTCATAGGACCGAGTACCTATGGAGCCATCGCTTTCTTCTCTTCTCAATTGTGTATACTGGATTCAAGACTTGCATCTTCTTCATCTTGAGTATATAATTCTTTATCTCGTTGACATTGGTTGCTTCCCCATATTTTGTATGCATTCTTCTCTTGAAGCAATCAATCCTTACATTCCTCTCTCCATTTAACAATTCTTCTATGTGTTATTTCTTAATTTTGGGATGATGCATAGTACTGATATAACCTTTTAAATCAAAGTCTCTTCTACTTTTCTGACTCAAATCCTTTAGTTTGTTATGTTCCTTTGTGTGCTTGTTATTCATGTATATGTTCTAACCCCGTGATGTAATAGCTTTTTATGTTCTAATATTGTTGTCTTGTTTAGGTCTTTCTAGGAGATAATGTGTTTTTTTGTAGGTCTTTAGCCTAGGGACATGCTTCCTTAGTTTGAAGAGTTTTTTGCTTCCTCTACAGTATCCTTTTAGTATCACAAATTTATTTTTGTTTAGTAGATTTCCTTTAGCATGCATATTAGTGTAGATTCATATGCCCACTAAAGTAGGGGAAAAATTTCATGTTGTAAAATTGCACCCATTACAATTTCACATACATTCTTGAATCCAATTTAGTGTCCACTCCCTTTGCATTTGTGTAGGCTCATTTTAGCGCTTACACTAACCTTCTTCCCCTCTCAGGATGCTTAGGACCCATTTCTAGTAGCCTCCTTCGCACATCAACTTTGCATCAAACCTTGTTCTTTTCTCATGCCTATCATTTTGTAGCATGATTTATCTAGATAGCAGCACACAACATGGATGTCTACGCATTTTGCTAGCATCTTGTGATATTTTTACATTCAAACGACTATTTTTGAGTGCCTTACCACTTGTCAGCTACTTTTGTTAGTGGTAACAACCCATGAGACTTTGTAATAGCTCAAGAAGATTATTTTCCCTCCTATTCTATCTTTAAATGCTATCTTTTCAATTCATTTGGTCTTCCTCTAGCTTCTCTCTAGCTTATCTCTAGCTTCTATCTTGTATATTCTCTCTTGTCTTTCACTTTTTCAATATTAACTTTCTACTAAATTGCTAAATAAAGACCGCTTCCATAATGTTTCCTTTGTGTAGCCCCTCTCTCTCTCTCTCTCTTTGGTTTCCTTAAGCGTTGTAGGCGATACCTCTCTCATCTTATATATTTCAGAATTTTGGGATTTATCACATCCCCTTTCTATTAAATTTACTTTTTTTTTCTATCTATCTATCTCATGATACAGATTCTCCTCCTTGAGTGGGGATTCCTTTCATCACTTCAAGTATTTTCTTACTTTGTTCAATTTCTCTATCTATCTGGCTGTTGATGGAGGTGGGAACACCGAAATGGGGGTTTGACTACAACAAACCCCTAAACAACCCCAACATTTTTCCCTCAGTCTTATGTGTGTCGGTGCTGAAGATATTCACTTGATGGAAGCTTCATCACTTGGTTTGTTGTTGAACCATAGATTTTTCACACCAATGCACTTCTCCAACTCTTCTAGGTTTTTTCACCTAAAAGGAGATAGGTAGGGCCAAAAATGCTAAAGGGTTCATTCAAATTATGTTATGCGTGATGATATGCATGAACTAAATGAAATGAATTGAATGCAATCAAGTGATCTATATGACTAAGTTTGAATGCAAAATCTAGGATCTATACTATGTTTGAATACACAATGTTGTTTATAAAAGGCTAAAAAGGATGAACAAAAATGTAAACTAAACCAATCAGGAGGCTATTTTTCAGAATGTGTGCACCTGAGAAACTGAAGAAGACTGAAAAAACAATCTAGAAAATTGATAATGTCTAATTTTGAGTTGATTGGGACTCATTTGCCACCTTGGGAGAATCAGTCCTAGTTCTGGGTTTTTCTGCATAGAAGTTATTTTCTATCAACCAGGAACCAGGATCTTCATCTAACTCAAATTTGTACCTCAGGAGGGACTCATTTTCCATTCATGGAAAATCAGTCCACTTTTAAATTTCTACAACTTCAAATCTTTGTACCGCACCTTGACACATGTATAGCAATTTTTAATAGAAACCCGACTTGAGATCTCAGAAAATTCTTGCAAAACAACTTAAAATTGTTTGTCTAATGGGGGGTTTTCCTTGGTCAAATCCCTAGTTGGGTAATTAAACCTTAAATGGAGAAAAATATACATAAAAACCTAGCCTTATATGTCTTAAAGACTAGGAAAGTCTGAAGTATGACAAAAGACCTGTTCTATTGTTCTAGAATAAGCAATGTAAGGATGATTTGTATGATGTAGTATATCAAACCTAGAAACCTTACAACATATAAAAATGAAAATGAAATGACATACAAATTCCAAACAAACAAAATGAAGACATTAATTTGAAGATAGAGTGAAAATGGAAGATGTAATCAATATGAAACCAAGTCCTTAGGTGTGATTTGGTGGCTAGTTGCACCTCCTCAACCTAGATTTCTTCATGATTCACCATAGGCATCCATCAGCAACCCTTTGCAATGTTGAATCTTGAAAAAAATAGTGAGCTTAAAGACCTACAAAACCCTAGTTTACTGCCCTAAAACTTCAACTTTTGCTAATGAGACTTGTGGTAGAAGACTTGACTTTAGAAATTGCTTTTGAAAAATGACTAAAAGATGTGTAAAATGACTTAAAATGAGTATTTGTAAGCAACAACATCGAATTTTCCCATTATCTAGACCTAAGAGGCCAACACTCACAAGAAATTTAAGTTAAATTAATTAAAATCCCACTCAAAATTGAATTTTCCCTCAAAGGGGACTCATTCGCCACCCTTGGCGAATGGGTCCCACTACTGAATTTTGAAGGTGGGTTTTTAGGGTATGAAAGAATTATGTGTTGTTTGTCGGGTTTTAGGTGATTTCTTAGGTAAAACAAGCCTCTAGATAAAAAATAATGGGTCTTAGGGCCCTATAAATGCTATTTTAAAGGATAAATGATGCAAAGGGACTCAAAAGTGGGTCAAATTACACATGAAATTATCTCTTTTCTCAAGAGGATCAAATTTTATATGGTGCATTTAGCCCCCACTTTAGCACCCATATGACTCTACATGCATAAGTAAGCTAAAGGACTCTAAATGATGCACATAATTACATAAAAGGATACTTATTCAAAAGGTGAGAGAACGAAGCCCCCAATGTAATTTTCTGCAAAACCACAACATTAAGAACCGCATCCTGCAACACACATTCATTAATTATCCAAAATTCCTTTTATATAACACTTAGGAATCCAATTCGAGGGTAGATATATTCCCCCCCTTGATTCTGCTTACTTTATAGAGGTGGAATCAAGGTAGCAATCTAGCCACGTCGAACAAGAAACATCATATCATAGGGCATTTTCAAGTACCATGCCACATAACAATAGCAGGATGATGATGTCGAGTGTGGAATCATGATTCCAATGCATCAAACAACATCAAAAATGGATTACCCTAGCACCTGTTAGGGTATGTGCAGGATCATCAAGGAAAAAATAGGCCCTTAAGTGGCAAAAAGTTCAGAAAAATCAGAGTTAGGCAACTTGACATAAAAATTTGAATAAGTTAGATCTATATTGTTTCGAAAATATGTAAGAATAGAATTTGTAGCAAATTGAATGTAGTTTCTAAACTACTAGTTTTATTTATATTTTTTAAATCTATTTGGTGAAAATTTGAAATTACAATGCAGTAGCACTTAAATTTCAGGGAAAAAATAAGAAGTAGGTGTTTGTCTGACCACCCTAACCACAATAAAATGATAATATTTTTTATAATATTTCAAATATAAGTAGAGGACTCATGTCTCGATGTGATGCATAATTTTTTGTAATTTTTTTCCAAGTAAATAATTAATTATGAATTTTTTATTAGAACTTTTAAAAAATATAAAAACTTGTATGTCTAACCACCTTAACTTGGTCAAAACTTCATGAAATTCAATTTTTTTTTAATCCTATAGTATGTGAAGCATAGAATGCGACACATGTTTTAGATTCAAAAAATGTGATATTGTTTGAAAGCTATAGATTTTTTCAATCAGCCTATCAATCAAGAATTTAGTCGTAATTCAAATAGAAAATGAATAATAATTATTTAATAAATTCAAAGTAAAGCATAATTTATATTGGAAGAAAGCTGAGAATATCCTTTAAAAACCCTTTTCGTTTCATCAATTTTGGGTAAAAAAAAAGTCATCAACCACATACCCTACACATACTTATCATATTGCCACTTTTTGGCCCATCATGATCCTGCACATACCCGTTATGTTGATTTGAAGAATATTTACTTTATGAACTCTTAAGATAACCCTAGGTTAATGCGTAAGAGTAAAAGGAAGTGAAAAGGAATTAGAAGAAGTAGATGAAAATAATGTATTACTTACTATTCATTTTACCTTCATGTAGCTTGAGAGTGATAGGTGAAGGAAGAACATGCCGAATAGATGGGATTACACTCCTTCGTAGTTGGATGATCTTCGGGAACAAGTGGCATGCAACGAGATGTATTATGAGGCGAGTCGATTCTACAACTTTTCCCTTGTGATTTTTGTAATAATTTAATGATTTTATTGCATGGATAGGTTAATTTAGGGTCTTGGAAAAAAAAGTTTGCAAAGTGTCCCAATTGTTCGTAGAGTGTCCCTTTTGTTCGCAAAGTGTCTCGTTCTTCGTGAAGTGTTTCATTTCTTTGAAAAATGTCCAAAAAGGGTTCCAAAGTGTCTAGGGTCATTAGAAAAGCACACTAGATTGACTTTAGCACACTTGATGAAATATTTGAAAATTGAAGAAATTAGATGGATTTTAGAGTATTTTGTGATGATTTTTATAGGTTCCCACCCGGTCACAAAAATGGATAGGGGGAAGATAGATCACATTTCTAAGGGATCATGCGCCAGCGCTATCAACATCAGAGATAAATAATTTACAATCAATGGGTATCTATTGGGCATATCTAACGCCACCTATGAGATACCATGACACCATGCTTATGGCTATGTGCAAGCGTTGGGATGCTAATACTTGTACCTTTCATCTTCCCACTAGAGAAATGACTATCACTCTCGAGGAGGTACATCACATTCTTTGAGTTCCCATTCAGGGAGAGCAGGTGTATTTCTCGAGGGATCAATCATTCTAGGAGAAGATGAGAGATATGCAGTATTGTCTAGGTGGGCCTATACATGATGAGCAAGTTAGAGCGTGGATTGAGCTTCCTATGCTACTGTATTCATGAGCTCCTATGGTCAGATAGATTATGATGCACACAGTGGCTCTAGTTCTCAATCTAGATGGACAAGTGGCACACTTGGATGGAGGACTGGTACACTTGATATGAGGGATGTATGAGCAGAGGACAGTTTATGCTTGGAGCCACTACATTTTAGCACACTTGTATTATGATCTTGGTTGGTTTTTGTTTCAAGAGATTGATAGTATGGTCCATTGTACACTTCTATAGGTGTCGTGCCTTGAGCATATCACATGTACTAGGCCTGTTAGATTCCCTTGTGCTATAGTTGTAGGATATCCATGAGCATTTGGCTATCCTTTGCGACACCTGTGGTAGTATGGGGATTTACACTTTTGGAGGGTGATATTTGACCAGCTAGAGGGGGATGAGATCCTATGGAGACCTTATCTACTTACTCTATAGTGGAAAAATCCCACAGGGCAACTATGGAGGATGCCAATGGATAGGTATCTAGTTGGGAGACATGACTATGTTGTACGACCATTCTACTATTTGTGAGTCATGCGATAGTTTGGAAAAGTGCAGACACCACCGAGGGCATGCCCCTTCATTGGACAATTGGTACGGATTTCCCGAAGGCCAGATGATATTGTTTGGCTAACTATAGATCTTGTTCATGAGAGTGATTCTAGTAATTTAGATCATGACCAACCACTAGCATTTGATGCTGATGATGTCAGCAACATATACAAGCACGAGGAGTGGTGGTCATATGCATGACTAGCTCCTGTGTTCCCCATGGATTTCCCTATAGGTGATGGGGGACTAGCACTAGATGAGGGTGATGAGCTAGAGGAGAGAGCAGAGGAGGTACGGTACATGACAGTAGATATTTGTACTAATGTTAATGATGAGGAGTACTAGTAAATGTCGATCCTGACTATGAGGACCAGGATGGAGGAGAGGATGATGAGGAGGAGGATTATGAGGAGAATGATTATTATGAGGAGCCACCCCTGAGCTAGGGTGATGAGGTAGATATTGAGGATCGGTACGAGCATGGAGAGTCCTCACATACTTACAGGACCAAATCTCATGCAATAGCTAAAACAAACATCATCACCTAGAGTCAAAGAGAGGCTAGCACATCCTTGATGCCCCCTAGAGAGAGTGAGGTTGAAATTCCTCATGCATCTTGAGATGTATGTGATGACATTTGATTTTACGCATGTCCTTTAGTATTATCTACTTTATGTATATATATATATCATGACATGATGTGTTACTGATTGTGTACATTGTCTATCTTTGAGTAGTGATGAGAGACTGGTGATAGTTCTATCGTTAGGATGGCATAGAGATAGTTCCTACATCCATCAATGAGGAGGAGATGGATCCTGACTACGTGCCCCCAACGATCATGGAGGAGGATCCAAAGTCGCTTAGACCATTCGTGAGGTTACGGGCAATGTACGAGAGTGTGAGAAGGTGACTCCGTGAAGCTAAGAGTGTTGTACATACATCACAGACCTCAGTAGAGGTTGAGAGACTGCATGCGAAGCTAGCATAGACATGAGTGGAGAGGGATCAGATGGAAGAGGAGCAACTTGTAGCTGTTGGTTGAGTACAACATTTGGAGTATGCACTTAAACTCAATAGTTCACAATCACAGTCACACATGACCGTCTCATGACATCCAGGGACTGGACCACGATCGCCAGATCTTGAGGGGTCTATCTCTCACAAACCTCTGTGACTGTCTTTGATATTGAAATGTATAGAAAACTTGGATATATATAGACATGCGCATTTGGTGTTATTATGATGTGTCTCTTTGTGTGGATGTTAAATGCAATGTGATTAATTAAATGACTTATGGTACGAGTATTTAATTTATGTCTACATGATTTAACATGATTAATGTGATCTAGTTTAAAACATATTTCAGTTTTATAGTAGATACAACATTGCTGATTAGAAAAGAATATGTTAAATTAAATACACCTAAAACTCATATAAGGATTTAACTTAACATAACACAAAGGTGAATAGTATGAAGCCTAAAATAATTATAAAATGAACTTAAATAATTACCTTAGTGTTCAAGAAAAACACAAAATTAGTTGTCAAGAACAAAGCAATGTGAAAACTTTATTTAGAGTAATATAAAATAACTTTAAACAACACTGCTTTATCAATCACACTATTCAAACAGGTCAGAGATAATACTGATGCAAATGTGTGGCATTAATAAGTTCCTTAAGGGTGTTCCATCAAGTTGCATTAAGAGATAAGCACTAGACCCATAATTGGTATCAACCTTGTAAGGGCCTAACCAATTAGGGCTGAATTTATCTTTATCTTCAATGTCAGCACTAGTAATGCGTTGATTTTCAATAAGAAAAAAATCTCACTTATAAAACGATCGAGGGATGACTTGTGTGTTGTGTCTTCATTGTAAATTTTTGATGTGAGTGTGGAGGTGTTCGAGAGCGTTAATACGTTGTTCGTTGAGCATATCAAGTTGATGTAATCGTTGATCTTTATAAGTGTCATCATCAATAAGGTCTTGGAGAGCAAATCGCAATCTAGGAATTTCTAACTCCAAGGGCATGATCGCGTCAGTTCCATAAACAAGGGGGTGATCCCACAATAGTGGTTTACAATTTTTGACCAAACTGGAAACTAAAATATATTTTTTTTAACTAAATCTTCACTTTCGAGCACCTATAGTCGCTAAAATGTGAGGAATTTGAAGACGATGCAAACTAGAGTTTTGTGAAACTTTGTCTATAGATTCTAAATATATTTTTTTCAATTTTTTTGGAATCAGATTGCACTTCTTTTCCATCTCCCTTGAAAACTAGTTTTTTTTCAAAAAAAAACATTTTTAAAAAGTGACACTCACCGTATAACACATAACTTTTTTCCATGAAGGATAAAATTCTAATTCTTTCTAATTTAGATTTCTAACTCTGATATCTAGTGCTTCCACTTGGTTAGATGGTTTTTTATAGAATATTTTTTCTTTAATCAAGTTTTAAAGTCAAAACCAATTATAATTCAGACATAGTGCAACCGTATAATGCACAAATTTTTTTGTATGTATCAAAATTCAATTTTTTTTGTTGGATCAAAGACTTCAATATTTGGTGCACTCATATTTTTCAAAAAAATAATTGATAATCTTGTATTTCCACATGTGCAGAACAAAAAGCTTGTTTTTTGGTGAAAAACCTACATTCACAAGAAATAAAAAATAAATATAATAATTAAATTAAATTTATTTAAAATTATACTTTTTGGGAAGCTTATAATAAGGACTACATAGTTACAAAAAATAAATTTTAAATGAATTCATTTGATCCCCCAAAAGATAAATGAAAAGTGGTTTTCTTATCAACATTTTGATAGGTGTAAAGGAGACTCTGTTATAGGTATGGTTTAAAACTAGTGGGGTTCTATCCAAGGAGGTTTTATCTAACGTAGTTTGAAAAAATCCTCTTAAATTGGAATGCTTTAAATGTAACTTTTTAAGGCTTAAATAATTATATTTTCTAAAAATATGTGATTTCAACAAAAAATAGAATCTCTCAAAAAATTTAAACCAGCTTTGTGGGATCACCAAAGGTTATAAGGTGTGGTTTTCGTGGATGATCTAACACTTGTTTGATAGGCCCAAAGTGAATAATATAATTGCACATGCCAATCTTTATTATGTTTGTTGACAGTTTTCAGAGGATTTGTTCTAGAATCTGATTAGTATTTTCATCTTCTCCATTGGATTGCGGATAATATGGTGTAGAAAAATGATGTTGAATATGTAATGTTTCAAATAATTTCTTAACTTCATTGTTATTAAATGGAGTTTCATTATCTAAAATGATTATGAAAGGAAGCCCAAAGAGAGAAATTATGTGTTCTAATATGAAATGACAAGTTGCTTCAACAGTTGTAGAACAAAGAGGGATAGCTTCCACCCATTTCGTGAAATAGTCTGTTACGATTATGATAAATTCATGACCAAAAAAAGAGGGAGGTGAAATTTTACCAATAATATCCAATCCCCAAACTGAAAACAACTAAATGTGAACTTGGGCATGGAATTTAGTAGCAAGAGCATGGATCAAATGACTATGTTCTTGACATTTTTTACATTTTTTAATGTAAGTGAAGCAATCTTTCTCCATATGTTTCCAATAATAACCCATACGGATAAGTCTTTGCACCAAATGATTGACCTCCAAAATGACCTCCACAAGCACCAACATGAGCTTCTTCAAGTGCTACGGGGATTCAAGAATCTTTTCGACATCGTCATAAGAGACCATTGAAAGATCTTCTATACAACGCATTTGCAAGAATCACATATTTTTCTGCTAGTTTGTGTAAATGTTTTCTGGTATTCATTGTGGTAGACTCGGGAATGGTACCATCTTTTAAATAGTTGTATAGAGTATCATACCATTCACACGAGGCATCTTGAGTTATTGCCAAAATGTCATCTAGCAAAGTATCAATCGAAGGTTTCATGATGGGATGGATAACAAAGGTGAAATCTGAGGTAGGATCATTTGGGGATATAAGAGAAGTTGCACTTTCCATCACATCCACATGCCTATTTTCTTTTGTGGAATGTTTTCAATGGTGAAGGAGTCAAAATTCTCTAATAGTTTCATTATAAGATCCTTGTATTTTGATAATTTGTCATGTTTAGTTTGATATGTACCATTGATTTGTTTGATGACCAATTGTGAATCACCAAAGATCTTGATATATACTTAGCGTTAATTGTTAAAGCAGCTCGCAAACCTACGATTAATGTCTCATACTCAGCTGTATTATTTGTGCATAGGAAATTTAATCAATAGGACAAGGGAATAGGTTTATCATCAGGTGGAATTAGTACCACTCGAGCACCAGAACCTGTTCTACAATTAGATCCATCAAAAAATAATTCTCATGGTTTAATGTCAACAATTAAGACATGATCATCAAGAAAGGAATCATGAGTAGGTAAAGCGAGAGGAGAAGGAGCATCAACTAAGTGATCAGTTAAGGCTTGTCCTTTGATTAATTTTTGTGAAACAAATTTAAGGTCAAACTCAGTTAACAACATTACCCACTTAGCTAAGTGTCCTGAAAGATCTATTTTGTTGAAAATATGTTTAAGAGGATCAAATTTTGTGATGACTTGTATTTCAACATTTAGTAAATAATGTCGCAACTTACTAGTAGTGAATACAAGAGCCAAACATTGGTTTTCATTTAGTGAATATCTAGTTTCATAAATTAAGGTCTGACTTAAGTAATAAACAGTCCATGCTCTTTGCCATGATCGTCGTGTTGAGCCAACAATGCTGCAAGAGCATGGGTAGATGTGGCGATGTACAAGATAAATGGTCTATTTTGCACAATAGGTTGTAAAACAGGTGGAGTGCATAAGTATTCTTTTAAACTCTCAAAAGCTTGTTTACAATCCTCATCCCACTCAAAAGGTATACCATTTTTAAGGAGATGCTTAAAAGGTAATGTGTGATTGGCTAAAGATGCAACGAAATAACGAATAGCTTGAATTCACCCTTGTAACATTCGCAATTGAGAAATATTCCTAGGAGGTGCAATGTTAATGGTACATCGATTTTCTTTGTGTCTACCTCAATGCCTTTTTGAGATATGACAAACCCCAAAATTTTGCCACTATCTATGCCAAAGACACACTTTTTTGGATTAAATTGTATATTGTGTTTACGTATTCGTTTGAAGATTTTGTGAAGGACATTTTCATTGTCTTGACGTATTAACGATTTAGCTAGGATATCATCGACATAATATTCCAAAATTTTGTGAGTGTAATCATGAAAGATTAATGTCATTGCACGTTGATAATTTGTACCGACATTCTTTAGACCGAAGGGCATCACAACTATAAGAGAGGGGGACCAACACATACAAGACCCTAGGTCATGGAGGGTCAAGATGCGAGAGGCTACCCTAACTTACCTCAGCTAAGTACAATGTTTAGGGTATGAGGATGAGAATGATGAGGAATATGAGGTCCTAAAATCACTCTACAATCTTGAGTTTTAAGGTGGGGCTAGGCGAGTTAATTTTTAGGTTCAACTCTACGCCTCAACGAGCTCTCTACCCGAGGATGGAAGTGTGGTCTTTGGACAACAACACGGTGCACTAGCGTCTCGAAAGTGCGCTATTGTCCGTATGGCCAGACAACAATAGAGACAACCTAGTTAAACCTGCTAAAATGACTAACGGCCTAGATTACTAACTAAAGGGCCAGAATGATACGAGTAAATAAACGAAGTATTCTCTAATATTGTGAAGTAAATAAGAAAGAGTAAAGAAGACAAGGAGGATCTCACCAAGAAATTTGTTTGCCAGCTAATCTTCTGCGAAGCACACACACCTACACATAGAAAGAGGGAAAATGTTGGGTGGCTAAATAGGGTTTTGCCTTAGTCAGACCCCCATTTAGGTGTTTCCACCTCCATGGACAACCAAGTAAATGAGATAAAGAAATAGTATAATAAAGAGAATGTAAACACTACAAAGCAGTACTATGCTACTCAACCAAGTGATAGAGGAGAGGAGAGGGAAGCTTACCACCTCCACCAAGAGAACTCAAGGCTACTTGGGAGAGAAATGAGAGGAACTCAAGCCTCTACTGCAATGGCGTGGTCCCAAACGTGCTCTACCAAAGTGACAGAGTGAAGCTTTGGCTGCAATGGAATGCTTGAATGCTTGAAGTGAGTGAGAGTGGATGCAAAAGTGTAAGTATGGAAGCTTGAAGTGTGCAATAGCTCAATTGAAGTTGTGAAGAGTTGGATTGAATGTTGAAGGGGTGAATTTGAAGAGAGAATGAAGAAAAATGGCCATATTTGGGTTGGTTGGCTGAAGGGGGCATTACAACTTCACTACCAATGAGAAGTATAACGCCTCTGTGGATTTAGCCGCAAGAATATGCTAGGGATGTAAGCGCACCACACAGTCTGCACACTACGAGAGTGTCCCCAACAGAAATGCCTCCACCGACGCTCAAAACAGGCGCCAAGTGGACTGCCAACAACAGGCTTAGGTGGAATTAAGCCTTTGAATTTTGTTTTTAAAGGTGGATAAAGGAAAAAAGGGGATTTGCATAGGGTATGCAAATTCACTCTTCTAGATTTTTCCCCCACTTTAGCAAGCATGAATACTGATGAGTGCTCAGTAAAGTATATCAAGAAGAGTATAATGTTAGAAATGTATACCTAAACCATCAAGGAAGTAGTACTTAGTTTGGCATACCTGAATGTGCGGTAAAAGAAAAAGGACTCCATAGCTGCTCAAAACTATGAAGTTGGAAAAATGAAGCATCTTATAGGCCCGCAGACCTGCAAGGAGGTAACCCCCAAGATCTCTCGCATGAGGGAAGGCCTGTGAAGCACCCTACAGGCTCTCAGTCCCATAGGAAAGGCATTCTCCATGAACTCAAGCATGAAGAATACCCAAAGAAGCGCCCTTTACGCTCTCAATCCTATAGGGAAGGTATTCTCCATGAACTCAAGCATGAAAAACACCCAAAGAAGCACCCTATAGGCTCTTAGTCCTGCAAGGGAGCCACCCCCAAGGTCTCTCACATGGAGGAACCTCAAAGGAAAGAACCCTACAAGTTCTTTATCTTCTAGGGAGGTATCCCCCAAGATCTCTCATGTGGAGGAAATCTGAGAAAGCGGACTCTGTAGAGTCAAGTAGTGACGACATGTCTACCTGGAGATAGAGCATGTCCAAAGTGGACATGTAATCAAATAAGCAGACAGTCACGCAGACCATAAAAAAAAATCCAAAGGGGTCCCTCAGGAACCCTTCAAAAGGAGAGGGGTCCACTCAAGGGATGCGGTATTTGAAAGGTGAGGTCTGGTCAGGCTGCCCCCAAGATAGATGCAAAAAGAATTCCATTTGGAATAGAGACTTTGAAAGAAGGGTCCCTTGGGAACCCGCCATGAGGAAAAAGGGGGGTCCACTCAAGGGACACACAATTCAAAAGCAATTTTTTTTCTTAGAGCGATTCATCATCAAGGAATCCTTTCAAAAGATGTTCACTTCATCAAGGAATTTGAAAGGAAGGATATGCCCCCACATGAGGGGAAATAAAAAAATTTCCCACTTTGGAGGAAGGTCTTCAAGTCCTTTCTTTGCGAACCCATGATGAAGAAAACATGTTCCATTAGGGTTTTGCATTGAGAATGTGATTCTAAGGAAAAATTTGTGAAGCATTTTGAGAAAAGATTCATCGTCAATGAATTCATTTTATGAAAATCAAAGTGTTGAAGAAGAGTGTTGTCACACATAGAAGGGACAACTCAAGCAAAGAAGAGAAAGATAAAGTACAAACAAAGGACATAGGGGGATCTAGTTTAGCAGGGTCAGATGTGTCTAAGCTCATATAATAATAGGTATCTACAATGCAAGGTGAAAGATCATCAATCCCCAACCAGATTAGGAAGAATGCATGAAAAAAAAAGTAAAAATAAAAAATTGGGTCAACATGGAAGGGAAGCCTAAATGCCCTCAATGATTTGCATCATCCCTAATTTAACGAAAACCAAGAACAAACATGAAAGAATGATGATACAAATAGAATAAGTTTTACGACACAAAAACCATGCATGTATCCAAGCACCAATGGGGGTGACAAGTGTCATCCAGGCACACATAGCATAAGCATGGGGGAACACATCACAAAACACACACACACACAAGATCAAGAAAGGGCCTCCTCCTAACATTGATAGGCCAAGAGGTCGTGTTCTTCCCAATCTAAATCCTCATAAGGGAAAGGAGGATGAGCCTACAATGGTGGGATGTTAAGAGGAGGAGCATCTGATCCTCTCCCAACAAGGGCCAAGGAAGAGGGGCCCTTAAGGTCCTCTCCACCGAGCTCTTATGGAGTCAAATTCAATGATTTCATGAAGATCACCGACAGGGCTGGAACCTCATTGACAAAGTTAAACATGCACCCCATAAGAGGACCATGTCTTACTTTAGTGGATGAGACAGGACCTGTGTGAGGTTCACTGCTAAGCTTGTCGAATGACTCGAGAGTGGTGACGAACTCAAGAGAAGCTGGGACTAGTTATGTCACAAGGACAAAACAAGTCAACACAGGACCACCTTGTAAAGAAGGTGGGCTCCTCTTACATCCTTCATCGATAGAAGGACCAGCCTCTACCTCTTTCTTCATTGGAGGAGATGAACTCCCCATAGAAAAAGCTAGGGGTGTAAAGGAAGAGGAAGAAAGAACCATATCGGATACAACCGAAGTGTTAAGCATATCCATGAGCTTTAGGAAGGGTTGGATACTCGAAACAGACATCAGCAAAGGCAGCTCCACTAAAGGAGTGATGAACACCTGCACCTGTTTAGGGTTAGGCGCATTTGTGGTCACAATGGAAGTCAGGAACAGACTAGACTGGAGAGAAGCAGAAGTAAGGGAGGAAGAAGACATTGCAGGAGGTCCTGAATTAGTAGTGATCATTCCTTCCTCCTTCTATTGTGAGGTGACCTACTCAGCCAGGAGAGCCTTTCACCAGTGCTTGCGCTCATGTGCAAGGAAGTCTCTACGACTCCTGGAGTTAGAGGATGAAGTTTGCGAAGGGACAAGAGAATCTTGCTCAACCATAGGAACGTTATCATGACCAATTGAGGCGAAGGAACATGTTCTTGTACATGAGCAGGGGGAGCAGGCTGAGGAGTGACAAGAGGATTTGACTCGAGAGCCTCGACAGTAGGCCTCTTTCCGCTCACTACCTTAGGATCAGGAGTAGTTGGAGGCCACAAATTGAATTCTCTATGAGAACCTTTCTTCCTACTGTATAAATAGTACCATGGTCCAAGATATTCATTAGGGAGGTCCATGATCCTAATCTTAGTCCTACACCAAGGAGGGATCATCGGACTTAGTGGGTAGCCTCTAGGTCTATTCATCCAATACTCTTCCCACGAAAGGTGAGAGGACAAGGAATTATGGGGAAAATTCACCTTTTCTTTACCTTTGTGAGAAGGAGAGGGAGCCAACATAGGCTTCTCCTCTTTTTCTAGAGAAGAGGGAGTGGTCGGTGTAGCCTTCTCTTCACCTTTATGGGAAGGGGAAGGAGCCGGTGTGGACTTCTCTTTTGGAGAAGGAATAGCAGTCGACGCAGGATTCTTCTTCCCTTCTTAGGAAGAGGAGGCAACTGATTGTTCTATCATGAGAAGGGTGATATCTGGCTCCCCTATGCCCCCAGTTTTATACTTCACATAGTTCTTGTAAATTAGGTTCATTCTTGGAGGAAGCGGACCAACCGGGGAGGGCCAAAAGTGATGCAATGAATATACACCATGGGACACCAAGGGTTGATATATCATGTCATGTACTACATGCACGACACCATCTTGGGAAAATTTTAAACACTTGTGGATAATGGAGTCAATCCCTTTCATAGAAGCTAACCAGGGAATGCCCAACTTCACTCTGAAAAGATACGACTTTGGGATAACATCAAAGACTATCTCAACAACCCTATGTCCAACTAGGATGGACAAAGTAATCAAGCCATAGGGTTTAAGACTCATACCATCGTGTGTACGGATGGTATATTTTGTTTCTTCATATTTCTCCTTTTGCAGTGAATTTAATACCAATGTCTCTTCAGTAATAACATTCACATGGCTCACGAGGTCAATCAAGACTCTTGTCACAATGTTACCATCGACACATGAGTGGGAATGTAGAAGAGTGAAGGTTTGTTGTTTAAGGGAAAATCATGTGATGTAAATGTAGCATCCGGCGAACCAGGTGTAGGTGGAATATTGGAAGTTACCGTGACCATATTGACATAGGCCTTGGGTTGGGTAACAGAATCAGTGGGATCAATAAGCATGTTATCAGAGTGTGACAGAAATGGGTCTGTATATATCTACAATTCACTATTTTCCTTTGCCACTGATTTGTTAGTGTTCCACTTATCCCCATCGAGACGGATGGTACCATCCTTGATGCAGTCTTGTATCTCATGACGTAGCCACATACATCATTCAGTATCATTTCCATTAACATGATGGTACTGACAATAAGTGCTCCCATCATACCAATTAGGGTAAGGTTCCTTAACAGGCTTAGGGGTTGGTCAGTTATGATCTTATCCTTCAACAACTTTTGTAAGATAGAAGTATAATATTTTGACAACTTCGTGAACTTCTAGATGCATTTGAGGCCATTGTCATCAATAGCAGCTACTACATTCGCAACAACTTTACCTTTCCTAGAGATTGAAATGATGGATTTTTCCTTAGAATGGGAACGCAAAGAGGATACCCTGAACTGAGCAACTATTTGCTGGTACTCTCGCAAAGCTGCACATAAATGTGTGAAAGAAGGGTATTTCATCAAGGAAAAATTATCTTGCTAATTCCTTTGTAAGCTACCTATGAACACCTTTTGCAAATCAGAATTGGGTAGCTTATACGAGATTTGCGAAAGGAGTGCTTGATAACACACTATGAAATCAGTAATCTTTTTGTTATCTCCTTGTTTACATCGGATGAGATCCAAAAAGGTCATCTTTAGTCCAATGTTAGCTTGGAATTGTCTAAGGAATTGATTTACAAATTGGTCAAATGAGAAAATTGAATTTTCAAGAAAGGAACATTACAATTCGAGTGTTATGTCCTTGAGAGATTAGGGGAATAGTTTAGTCATCAACGCATCATGATGGAAGAAGTCCGTGCAAAGGGTGTTAAAGGTAGAAACATGTGTCTGTGGATCTCCTTTGCTACCAAACTTCTCAAATTTAGGGATCTCCATTCCTTGAGGGAAGGGAGTGTTCAAGATGGAAACCGACAATGGGCTATGTTAGAAGAAAGGCTAGAAGATAGGTTGGGTAGAGACCTGGGAAAGGCTCCCTAACTGACTCTGCATCTTACCCATATTCTCAAGCAGAGCATTCAGAATAGGGTCATTAGAAGATAGAAGGCCAAAGGAACCTCCTCCAGAGCCACCGCCAAGTCCTCCTCTAGATAAGCCATCGGTATGACTTCCACCAAAGCCACTACCAGAGCCACCATTGCCAGTAGGGCCTCTGCCGAAACCACCACTGTGACCTCCACTAGAGCCACTTCTGCCAACACCCCCTCTACTACCAAATCCATTGCCACTACCAAAGCCTCCACCACCCAATCTACCAAGACCTCCACCACCAGAGGTGACAAAAGGGGTAAAGCTAAAGCCCAATGGGACCTTATTCACTTTGATAGTTTTAGGTTGCTTAGGGATGGAAGGGATATTGATAAAAGGGACCACATCAGCCATGTAAATAGAAGTGGGAGGCATTGATACCCCTAACTGTCCTTCACACTCTTCAAAGGTGACTCCTTGTGCAAAGCTATGGTTGTTCAAAGGAGCACACGCTTCAGAAAGACCAAGGAGACTAATTAGAAGCTCTACACCTCTTCGATGTTTACACATCATATGTTTTAATTCACTAACAACCCAAGCAGCTCTAGCCATATTCAGATTTCTTTCCAAATGGTTTTCCAAGTCACCACGTCCTTTAGCAAGGTCGGAAATGTATTCTAAAGGGATCTAAATGGCCTCATACTCATCCACCAATGATGGCATGGGAGATGCAGGAGGAGTGGAAATGTGATCAGTTTTGTCAGTGAATCCCATCTCATTCCTTGATAACTGGTCCTGCCTAGCCAAACTAATGGCAGGACAAGAGAAAATGCCTATAGAGAGACCAAGTGAGACCTTCATCCTATCAATCAAGAGGTTTCATACATTTCTCCTCACGATATGCCCAGAAGTTGTGGATTGGGTTGTGATTCTCATTGACTCTCACAACACTCAAGAACACAAAGATCGTAAAGTACCTAAGGGAAGACTCAACACTGACAGATGAATCAATGTTGGTTCACGTTGGGTTCACCAAAAATGCAAGAGAGGGGGACCACTGTGTACAAGACCCCAAGTCATGGAGGGTCAAGATGTGAGAGGCTACCCTAACTTACCTCAGGTAAGTACAATTTTTAGGGTATGAGGATGAGAATGACGAGGACTATGAGGTCCTACAATCACTATGCAATCTGAGTTTTAAGGTGGGGCTAGATGAGTTATTTTTTAGGTTCAACTCTGTACCTTAGGGAGCTCTCTGCTCGAGGAAAAAATCACGGTCTTTGGACGACAGTGCGGCACGCTAGTGTCTTGAAAGTGCCCTGTCATTCGTATGGCCAGAAAATAGAAGAGACAAGGTTAAACATGCTAAAACAACTAATGGCCCAACTGACTAATTAAAGGACCAGAATGATACAAGTAAATAAACAAAGTATTCTATAATATTGTAAAGTAAATAAGCAAGAGTATAGAAGACGAGGAGGATCTCATCGAGAAATTCATTTTCTAGTTGATCTTTTGTGAAGCACATACACCTACACACAAAAAGAGGGAAAATGTTGGGTGGTTGAATAGGGGCCTACCTTAGTCAGACCCCCGTTTAGGTGTTTCCACCTCCACGGATAGCCAAGGAAATGAGATAAAGAAATAGGGTAATAAAGAGAATGCAAATACTACAAAGCAATACTATGCTACTCAACCAAGTGATAGAGGAGAGTAGAGGGAAGCTTACCACCTCCACCAAGAGCACTCAAGGCTGATTGGGGGAGAAATGAGAGGAACTCAAGCCTCTGCTGCAATGGCGTGGTCCCAAACATGGTCTACCAAAGTGACAGAGTGAAACTTTGGCTGCAATGGAATGCTTGAATGCTTGAAGTGAGTGAGAGTGGATGCAAAAGTGTGTGTATGGAAGCCTGAAGTGTGCAATAGCTTAGTAGAATTTTTGAAGAGTTGGATTGAATGTTGAAGGGGTGAATTTGAAGAGGGAATGTGTTGAGAATGTGTGTCTCAAACTCACTGGTGAAACCTTGGTTTTGTTGCTTAGACCTCTGAAAGTGATGGATCCTGCTTGTACCACTGTACTATTGGAAATTGTGCCTCAACTTGCTAGCTTGTATCTCTATTCAAGTCTACATTGTCGGTCGATCCCGCTAAAGTTCCTAAGTTTGTAACCTTGTCACAGAGTTTGGAAGTTTTGTAATTTCTAGTTGTCACAGATTTTGGAGGTTTTGTAACCTAGTCACGGAGTTTGGAAGTTTGATAACCTCCTGACTAACTGATATCCTTCTTTGTCTCGACATCTTTGTTTTTAGTCACTTCGTAACTTGTTTGTGGTGGTTATGAATTTTGAGTTATCTTTGACTGGGTGATAGTGGTCACAAGGATTGGTAAATTCGTAACTTGTATACGGTGGTTATGAAGTTAACATTTTGAGTGATGCATCGAAGGGTGTTCACTTTGGTGGGGCCATGCCAATGATTGGTTTGACCCCGGGTGTACGAGTGAGTTGGTAATAAAAAGAGATAAGTCGTGGATACCTAAAGTCTTTTGTCTTTTGTTTATAAACTAATGACTGTTAATATTCTGCGCTAATGTGGGATAATGTCAATGGTTGAGATTCTTGGTGGTTGAGCCAACCGAATTGGTTTGGACAGTAGATTCCTTGAAATTTAAGGATCGAAGTGAATATAGAAAGAAGATCGATTGGGATTGTGTGAACCTAAGAAGCCATGAGGCAGTGCTAGTCGAAAGGCTGGCTGTGTGAGTGGGCTAGTGAAATGAAATGAATCTGCACTATGTGTTGTGTGAGGACATTGTAATAGTGTGAGGATTTTGAATGATGTTGTTGCATGTATTCTCCAGATGAACAAGATGTAAACTCCTGAACAACATAGCTCTAATATTTTATTGTAATTGTTGTTGTTGCTAACTAATACAATTGAGTTGAGTGTTTGGGAGGGCAGGTTTTCTTACCTGAAAGGGTTTTCCCCACAAAAAATTATGTGTTCATTTATTTTTCTTTCATGTTAGTTGGTTTTGTAATTTGAATTGGTACATAAATGTTGAATCTAGTTAAGTTTGGATGTGCTTTTCTCATAAGATTTAATGAGGGAAATCAACTGTGCCAATTTCCACTTTATGGCATAGTAGTATGTGTCTTTGAGGCAATTTAATGGAATTAAAGTCACTGAAGGCACTACAGTTCTTAGATGTTCCATTCTGAGATGACCCAATTTTCCCTACAAGTGGTATTAAAGCCTTCTTCTAGTTGTTGGTTTTGGGTATTTCTCCTATCAAGATTTCTTAGCCTAGCAAGCTTGAAGAAATATGGAGGAATCAGTTGATTATTGACCATTTGGTGAGTAAAATTTCTTTCTCTTTTCAAACAAAACATAGCGTGAAATACATTGAAGATGGAAAAATTAGAGTTGATCATATTGTAATGATGTGGTATGAGGCTCCTGGTTGGCAGCGAATGATCTCGATGCAAGGGGTGTGAGTTTATGCTTATGGTTATGTTGCAGCAGAGTGTGGTTCATACTGGGTGTCATAAATGCTTGGAATGTTTTTCAGTCATGGAGTATTGTGCTTGTACTAGGTGCTTTGACTTGGCATTGAAGGCATTGTTCTATATTACCCTGATTGCATAAAGGCTATGAAGTTGATCTTTGGGTGGTCTAAATTTTTTTGAATAGCCTGGCTTGCTCAGATTCATGTGCATGTTGATGGCTATGGAATTGGTCTGGGATGGGCCTAGAGTGACTGTACTACTTGTTCCTTTTAAGGATTCCTTGTACTTGCATGGCTCAAATTCATGTTCTTTGGTTTTGAGGGTTTTATAGATTTCCATTAAAAGAATCTATGGTTATGCATATTCATGTTATTACCTTGTTCTGGTTAACTATGATGGTTGTGTATAGACTCTTGAGTCATCCAAATGTGCAATGGATATGGGTGTGCATGGGTGTTTTAAAAACACAGTGTTTTTGTAGGTTTTCACGGTGAAGAAAAAAACTTGTGTTTTTGTGGATCTGTTGGTAAAAAACTATTTTCTAGACCCTGACGGTTTCGAGCATTGTTGGATGAGATAGTTGTAGTTCTACATGTAAGTGTTACTTGTTGGTTTCCTAGACTATGGTGCTTGAATTTTGGAAATGATTGGCAAATCAAATTTGGTTTTGATCTGGTGTTTGAGTCAAATTATCTACATTGTTGCTCTCTTTGAAATCTCAATTTTTCATTTTCCATTGTGATGATGGGTTGCATGTTTCAGTGTTCGTATCTACAAGTTATGTAGTTGTATGGATTGATCACCCATTCATTGTAGTGGGATAACTTGGAAGTGGAATATCTATATCCACAAGATTGTTTTTTTTTTTTTGAAAATGAAGATTTCATTAGTTGACCTTGTCTGTGGTCACTTGTGCATTGGTGTGGTTACTTTGAGATGAGAGGTGTTGAGTACCTAAATAGTTGATTGTGGGAACCTATAGCATGTGTATCACAATGTCATGGAGAGATTGATACACATCTTTTAGTCTAATATTTTGACAGTGATGGTGTGGTTTGTGTGATTTGGAGATCATGGTGTTGCCTAGCATTGTTGTCAGATGGACATGTCGATTGTACGTAGAGATTTTTTAGATCAGAAAATGTTTGCTCATGATGCTTGGAAATCTTGGATGTCATGATTTAGTGGGAGATTTAGCAGTGACTTTGGGTTCATCACTTGGTGGTGAATTAACTTTTTTAGTGTTGCATATGTTACTACAAGGGACTCTTAGATCCTATTGTTGTAGAAGGGTTCTTTCGCATTTGCATGGACACTATTTGAGGATGTGCAACATCTTGGAACCATGGAGAACATTTGGAATCTTTGGTTGAGATGTTGGTGCTTCTTGATAGGTGATGTATGTTCAAAGCTTGTTTTTTTTTATGTCATGGTATACTCTCAATTATGCATTAGAGTTTTGACATTGTGCATTTCTCTTGAGACATTGGTTTCTTCACTTGGAGCATGGTATCTCCTAAGGGGGATGAAAATATCATGATGTCATGATAAGTTCCTAATTTAGATAATTGGAGCTTTGACAATGGTCTGGTAATTCTTTGTGTATTGGGTGCCTTGATCATTTTCCTAATACTTCATGATAATGCAATGATGCATTTGGATTTTAGCATGATATTATTGGTTGCAAGTGTTCATGGATACATGGAGAATAAGGTGAGGCTGAAATTATTTTGAGAAAGGTGTTGTTTACAGTTGAAAGTATGAGTAGCCTTCACGTTGGTTGGACGTGAGTTCAATTGAGAACAATGAGGAGATTGATCTTGGAGAAGTCATGATGACTTGGTTATCCTGGAGGAGCATTCTCTTTCCCCACTTTTGGTCTACTCAGCAGTAAAGTCTCATTAGAGAGGTGTTTGACCATTGTATCTTTCAGATCTGTCTTATGCTTCCTTTCATGATATGGATCTTGAATTGTTGTTTAAATAGTTCTAGAGGATTCATAGTGGAAGATGTACAACATGGTTTATCTCCTTGAGCTTTCATAGTGGAAAAGGTTTTATGATGAGAACTGGTAGGAGATAGTTATATGGGCTGATTTCTTGAGATGGAAAATGAGGTAGTTTTATCTTCTTTGAGAGGCTTACATCCACGATTGATTACATGTTACATATGTTAAGTTTGATCTTGGTGATTGAACAGTTGCGTGTTGTTATGGATTTTCTTAGGGGATGTGAAGGAGATCATAATTGGCATAGCTAGCTTTTAGAGGTGTATGTAGGAGGATAGTCTATAGGTATATGATGTGCAGAGGCACTCTTTTTGGTCTTGGTTGTCTTCCGGGATGGTTGGTTTCACATTACATTAGTTTAAGGTTTGGTCAAAGCTGTTGTGATCACTAGCTTGTGGTCATGTGTTTTCACTCATGTTCTTGGGTGATGACATGGAGGTTCTTAATCTTTTTCCTTTGTTGGGTGTTGAAAATCTTAGAAGAGCTCTGGAAGACAGTTGAGAGAAATGATTCTTGTAGCAGCTGGTTGAAGGTTGTGCATATCATTGTGGATAATTCCTTGGTACTACATGGTTACATTTTCTATGTACTATTATTGGTAGACCTATTATTTCTTTCATCCTTCAGATTTGGCATTACCCATG
The DNA here is from genome assembly GCA_007258455.2 of Sequoia sempervirens. Taxonomy (NCBI): domain Eukaryota; kingdom Viridiplantae; phylum Streptophyta; class Pinopsida; order Cupressales; family Cupressaceae; genus Sequoia; species Sequoia sempervirens. Next base: position 26,911 of record VDFB02115283.1, on the reverse strand, counting down.
CAATGGGAGTACCTAGATGCATTTGGTCTTTTTTGACTGGTCTATGCATGGTGCTTGTATCTGGGGTTGATGGGTTGGTTGTGCTACTAACATAAGTCTACTAAAGAGGACACCTTGAAGGTATGTGAGATTGGATGGAATAGTACGAGTTGTGGGTGTTATTTTCAGTCGTGTGGGTTAATCAGTTGGATGGGAGTAGTTAGTTCTCTAGTTGTTGTTCTAGTTGATGTTTTATCTTGTTTCTGGAAAATGACCTCACAGTTGTGGTTTTTTTTAGGCTTTGAAGTTAATATTGCTTTTGTATAGCGTGTGAGCACAGTGAATTGGTGGCAAGATGTTATAGTCTTTTCTATTAGTTGGATATGGTGTTTGTGTTCTGTAGACTGGTGCATATATGCATTGGCTCGTTTCTTGTCCTGTAGTTGATGGATGAAACTGTTGCCAGAGTTGGTGGACATTTTGGATTTTGGTGTAGGTGTCTTGGTTGGAGCACGAGAGTATTGTTTGAGATTCTTATTATTGCATAAATGGCTATGGTACAGTAGTTCTGAAGGGTGGAAAGGGATTTAGTGAGTTCTTCGTCAAGTGGGAGATTGTTGAGAATGTTTGTCTCAAACTCACTAGTGAAACCTTGGATTTGTTGCTTAGACCTCTGAAAGTGATGGATCCTTCTTGTACCATTGTACTATTGGAAATTGTGCCTCAACTTGTTGGCTTGTAGCTCTATTCAGGTCTCCATTATCATTCGATCACTGAAGTTCCTAAGTTTGTAACATTGTCACGAAGTTTGGAAGTTTCATAACTTCTTGTCGCGGAGTTTGGAGGTTTCATAAACTAGTCATGGATTTTGGAAGTTCTGTAACCTCCCGACTGACCAATCTCCTTCATTGTCGCGACATCAGTATTTTCGGTCACTTCATAACTTGTTTGCAGTGGTTATGAATTTTGAGTTTTCTCCAACTGGGCGACAGTGGTCATGGGGATTGGTAAATTCGTAACTTGTATGCGGTGGTTATGAAGTTAACATTTTGAGCGATACGCCAATGGGTGTTCACTTTGGTGGGGCCATGCTAATGATTAGTTTGACCATGGGTGTATGAGTGAGTTGGTAATCTAAAGGGCTAACTCATGGATACCTAAAGTCTTCAAGTTTTTGTTTATAAACTAATGACTGTTAATATTTTGCATTAATGTGGGATAATGTCAACAATTGAGATTCTTGGAAGTTGAGCGAACCGAATTGGTTTGGACAGTAGATTCCTAGAAATCAAAGGGTCAAAGTGAATATAGCAAGCAGACCGATTGGGATTGTGTGAACCTGAGAAGCCATGAGGCAGTGCTAGCCGAAAGGTTGGTTGTGCAAGTGGTCTAGTAAAATGAAATGAATCTGCACTATGTGTTGTGCAAGGACATTGTAACAGTGCAAGGATTCTGAACGATGTTGTTTCATGTATTCTCTAGATGAACAAGATGTAAACTCCTAAAGAGCATAGCTCTAAGATTGTATTGTAACTATTTTTGTTGTTGATTATTACAATTGAGCTGAGTGTTTTGGAGGGCCGGGTTTTTTACCCGAAAGGGTTTTCCCCATGAAAATCTATGTGTTCATTTATTTTTCTTTCATGTTGGTTGGTTCTATAATTTGAATCGGTACATAAGTGTTGAATCTGGTTAAGTTTGGATGTGCTTTTCTCAGAAAAGTAAATGAGTGTAGTCAACTATGCCAGTTTCCACTTTATGGGATAGTAGTATGTGTCTTTGAGGAAATTTAATGGAATTAAAATCACTGAAGTCATTGCAGTTCTTACATGTTTTCTTCTAAGATGACCCGATTTTCCCTATAGAATGAAGAAAAATGACCATATTTAGGTTGGTTGGCCAAAGGGGCCATTACAACTTCACTTCCAATGAGAAGTGTAACGCCTCTATGGGTTCAACCACAAGAATCTGCTAGGGACGTAAGTGCGCCGTGTGGATGTCTGCGCACCGTGCGAGTGTCCCCAACAGAAACCCCTCCACCGACGCTCAAAAAAGGCACCAAGTGGACTACCAACATCAGGCTTAGGCGGAATTAAGCCTCCAAACTTGGTTTTCATAGGTGGATAAAGGAAAAAAGGGGATTTTCATAGGAGATACAAATTCGCTCTTATACAAAAACCAAACAAAATGTTCCCCAAACAGTTGTAAAGGGAATTTTGTATTGATCTTGAGGGTTAATAAGGATTTGATTATAACTAGAAAATCCATCCATGAATGACAACAAAGCATGTCTAGCAATTGAATCCATGATCATGTCTATATTAGGAAGTAGAAAATCATCTTTTATTCAAGTCACAAAAATCCATACATATCCTAATACGATTATCGAGTTTTGCAACTACGACAATATTTGAGATCCACATAGAATAATCAATAGGTCTAATGAAGCCTACATCAAGGAGTTTTTCAAGCTCTGGTTTAACACGCAAGGCTATGTTAGGGTGCATTTTTCTTATCTTTTGATGAATGGGTTTAGCGTTTTTAGCAAGGAAAATGTTATGTGTCACAATTTTTGGGTCAATTCAGAGCATATCAGAATATTTACAACCAAGTTTTTTAGGAAAATCATGAAGTAAAGTAGTAGTGTCTTCTTGTTCTTCATCGTCAAGGCACTTCCCAATGTTAATAAATTTATCTTTATCATTAATTTCCATTGGCACATCAATTGTATCTCCTAAAGGGAGTGCATTGGATTTAGGACCTTTAGATTCATAGAGTTCTTCAGCACTTTCTTCTTGCTTGGTAACAGTCATGGCACGATGAATTTTTTCATGGAAGTGAGAGAGGATGTGTTATCATAAACTCCTAATATTCGTTGCAAAGTTTCATCGCTATCGACATACTTGTATGAAGGTGGTAAGTTTATATCAAGTAATTCAGGATGCTTGATTGTGAGTTTGTGTTTTGATTGACATGTAATAGTGTTAATGTTCAAAGATGGTCGTTAAGCAGATTTTGTCATTTTAGAAAAAGAATATCCCAATCCAATTTTTGTTTCTGGCATATTAGGTTCAATAGGGACACAAATACCTTGCTCATTTTTTCCACACCCTTTTCCAGTATATCCTAATTGTTTTACCAGTTCATAGCCTTTTCTATAATTTTTTTCCATTTCTCGCGGATTAGGTAGGGATTGATAATCTATCTCATCAAAATTTGTTGTGTATGTTGCATTGTCATCTAGATTATAGGAGATAGATTTTTTAGAAGATTATTCAGAATTTTGAGTGGACATGATTGTTAGTTGGTCTTGTTTCTCATGTTTCTTTTATGTGAGTATGTATTCGCCCATAAACGAGTGTGAATTCTAAGGATCCCCAATTGTCGCCAAATAATTTAGATATGGATTCCTCATCATTTTGTTCAATTTCAAGAGGATTGATGTTAGATGTTGGAATTAATGTTTTTAGAGGACTGGTAACTCCTTTTTTAAGGTGTAAGCAAGTTTCAGGCTCAGGGTCTATTTCAACTTGATAAATATGATTTTTAGAGACATATTTCATGATGCAATGAACGGTCGAAGGCACTACATTCATCTCATGAATCCATGGTCGGCCTAAAAGAAGATTATTTATGAAAGATCATAAGGCATGACATGGATAGGAGTTTGCAAAGTAGCCACCCCAACTGTAATCTAGGTAAAGTAATTATCCCAAGTAATTGTTTTGTTGTGTTTTCAAATCCTCGACTAGAGACAAAATTAGGTATTATTTGTGACTTGTCAACATCTAATCGGTCAAGGAGAGTCACACTACACACATTAAGGGAAAAACCATTATCAATGAGAGTTCATTTGATACCTATGCGATTGAATTAAACAATTATAATAAAGGCATCATTTTGTTTACACAACTATAAAGGAGGGAGCTCATGTTGATGGAAAGTAATGTCAAGATTTGTTTTTTGGATGAGAGCTGCCACATCATTTGGAGTGGTACCAAGAGGAACTGTGATTTTTTTAAGGTTGTTTGAAGAATGTTGTGACAATTTGGTGAATTTTGAAGCAAATCCCAAAGGGAAATCTTAGTAGGAGTATTCTTTAATTATTCAACAAGATCATACTCATTTGTGTGTGGGCTATAGCAAGGAGCACTAGGTGGATTAGGTAAGGGTAAAGAAGGCGAGGTTGGTTGTGGCGATTCTGGATTGTTTCGGGTGTTATATGTATGACCAATAGTATCATTACTAGATTGCTACAACACATGGGTTTTATTGGGATAGAGGGTGTATCAGGGTTGGTTAGAGAGATAAAGTTTATGTGAGTGTTGATAAAAAATAAGTTGAGGTTGAATTACATTAACATCCTTAGTTTTAGATTCCTCACAACAAACCAAAGCAGATAATTTGGGTGAGATGTAGTCCTGAAGAGACTCATCTATCAAGTGAAAATCATCACGACGAAAAGGTTTGAGGGGTAAATCATAATAGAAAACCTTAGTGGATGAATTAGATGAGATGAAGTCTTGGAGGGGGGTATGTGTAGGGTGATGATGGGCCAAAAAGGGGTGATATGATGGGTATTTGTAGGGTATGTGGCTGACAACTTTTTTTTTACCCAAAATTAATGAAATGAAAAGGGTTTTTTAAGGAATTTCTCAGCTTTCCACCAATATAAAGTATGCTTTACTTTGAATTTAATAAGTAATTATTATTCATTTTCTATTTGAATTATGACTAAAGTCTTGATTGATATCCTAATTGAAAAAAATCTATAGCTTTCAAACCGTATCACATTTTTTGAATCTGAAACATGCGTCACATTCTATGCTTCGTATACTATGGGATTAGAAAAAAAAAGAATTTCATGAAGTTTTGACCAAGTTAAGGTGGAGACATACAATTTTTTATATTTTTTAAAAGTTGTAATAAAAAATTCATAATTAATTATTTAGCTGGAAAAAATTACAAAAAAATATGCATCACATCGGGACATGAGTCCTCTACTTATATCTAAAATCTTATAAAAAATTATTATTATTTTATTGTGGTTAGGGTGGTCAGACAAACACCTACTTCTTATTTTTTCCTTGAAATTTAAGTACTATTGCATTGAAATCTCAAATTTTCACCAAATAGATTTAAAAAAAAAAACCTAGTAGTTTAGAAACTTAATTCAATTTTCTATAAATTCTATTCTTACATATTTTTGAAATAATATAGATAACTTATTCAAATTTTTATGTCAAGTTGCCTAACTCTGATTTTTTTTATTATTTTGCCACTTAAGGGCCTATTTTTTCTATGATTATCTTGCACATACCTAGGGCTTCATCTAACAAATCAAAGTCATCACAAGCAAACAGTTTGAGGGAGACTTTGTCATTAAGGGGTTTAGGAGTCTCATTGCAAGCATTAGAGGATGAAGTGAGTGAGAGAAAGTCCTAAAGAACTTTATCTAACTTGTCAATATCATCACTACTAAGAGGCTTAGATGAGATGTTGTTTCTAATTTGAATTATTTGTTTGAAGGGATGGTTTGATGTTTTAGATTTTTTGTCTTTATGTGTTGATGAATGTTATCTAAAAGAACTATGAATGAGTATGGAAAAGGAAATAGATGATACTGATATTTGGATAAAAAAATAGATGATACTGTGAAAGAAATTAATGTTTTCAATGTATATGAGATAGGAAATAGATGATACTGATATTTGGATAAAACATCTAAATGAATTAATGTTATATTTTTTCTTGAATATGAAAGTATACTTGTGTGAAAGAGATTCTGGGAATGTGTAGGATCATGATGGGCCAAAAAGTCGTGATAAGATGTGTATGTGTAGGGTATGTGGCTGACAACTCTTTTTTTACCCAAAATTGATGAAATGAGAAGGGTTTTTAAAGGAGATTCTCAGTTTTCCACCAATATAAATCATGCTTTACTTTGAATTTAATACATAATTGTTATTCATTATATATTTGAATTATGACTAAAGTCTTGATTGATAGGCTAATTGAAAATATCTATACGTTTCAAACAGTATCACATTTTTTGAATTCAAAACATGTGTCACATTCTATGATTTTCATACTATGGGATTAAAAAAAATGAATATCATGAATTTTTGACCAAGTTAAGGTGGTCAGACATACGATTTTTCTATATTTTTTAAAAGTTGCAATAAAAAATTCATAATTAATTATTTACTTGAAAAAAAATTACAAAAAAATATGCATCACATCGGGACATGAGTCCTCTAATTATATCTAAAATCTTATAAAAAAGATATTCTCATTTTATTGTGGTTAGGATGGTCAGACAGACACCTACTTATTTTTTTCTTAAAATTTAAGTGCTACTACATTGAAATTTCAAATTGTCACCAAATAAATTTTAAAAAAGTAAAATAAACCTAGTAGTTTAGAAACTACATTCAATTTCCTACATATTCCATTCTTACATATCTTTGAAATAATATAGATAATTTATTCAAATTTTTACGTCAAGTTGCCTAACTCTTATTTTTCTGAATTTTCAGCACTACTTAAGGGCCTATGATGATCCTGCACATACCCTTCTTCTTTCCATTTTAATATCAAAATGTATACCCATATTCATAAAGTATTTGTTTCCAGGCATATATGTGATCATGCATAAAGATTTATTTATACATGCTCACATACATGTGGTATATCTTCTTATTCATCTTGATTTACTTTTCTTATTGAGCAAGTTTTGAATGTAATGCAAATAGAATCAAACTATAATTTTGGAATAGTATTGAGCTGCAAACACATTTGATAATTAGATAAACAAATATACCATGTGTGATTGAATATTATTGACTTTTTTGAGTGGAATGATACAAGAATTCTTGGTAGACTATAGAATGAAAGAATGTTTCTAATAGATGATCTAAAGGGAGGCATAGCCCTTGATATGATAAGCTTTATTTCTAGGAATGGGTGCTAGAGAGAGTATATTTGCTTTTCCAAATCTGACCAAAGATGTATTTCATATGGTATGAGCTTGGCCATGCTTTGCAATCATTTTTTATATATTATGAAAAAGGAACAGACTATGTTATTTTCCCTCTCTTTGTTGTATTGAATTTAGCTAACATGGAACTTGCATATTCTAACAAAATAGATAGAAATGCATGTAGTTAGGCACACACAAATTCCACCTTACAAATTGTATCTCTTGGTAAGTGTTCCATGCAGGGTCAGGTTTTCTTCGAGTAACTGAAGAATCTGAGGAAGCATTGCTTCATGGTTGGGTGCAAAAGCACCCCAATCACATTGTCATCCACTAGTGGAGGTGAGCCAACTAGAAGGAAACATATCAAAATTCTATATTGTAATGTATCATTGATGTAAAGAAACAAATGATGTAATGTATGGAAACAATGTAATATGATTTGACTTTAAGGCGTTGAATGCCTAGTCAAATGTGTATGTAACTATTGACATATGGAAGTGAATAAAATTGTTTTTCTCAAGATTTAATTGATTTATGACATAAAATTGCTTAATGGAATTAGCTATGGAGTTTGTGTGATTTAAATTGATATTCATGATGTCAATATTTATTTATTTTCGAATTAAATCTAGTTGGGTTATTACACTAAAGCTATTGTAGAAGTAGAGGTTGGCTATGATTTTAATGTTTATATAATTTTTTTTATTCAATTTCACCAAATTTTTGTAGGAGAATGCTAGATCTCTAGATTAGATTTTCTACTTGCCAATTGATTTAAACCTTGTTGCACCTTATTTTCTATGAAAAGGAAATAATTAACATGTGTGTCTGTATAAAATATAATTTCTATTGATTTTAATATGGAAACCTACTATTAATTTTATAATGATAACTAAGTTACTAATGCACATGGGATAGTAGTACTCAATCATAGCACATTGTGCTAGAAAATAGAAATGTTGATTAATTTTTTAATATTATATTTTTTATATTTTTTATTATGTCCAATTATTGATTGATTGTAAGATCCTAATCATAAATGAGATTTTTAGAGTTGTGATGATACTGGTACTTATGATTATTGGTTATGGCTATAATGTATACTAGGATAATCACTTGCTACATATGCATGATAAACTATACTAGAACTTCATGGTTGTGACCTCTGTTTTAGAATCTAATTTCCCTTTATATTATACGTTGGATGTTGACTATAGTAAGTGGGTTAGAACTTAGTATGAATAATGTGTTTATATTATTACAAGTACCTAACTTACCTTGTGAAGCATACACATCATGATTACAATATAATCAAAGTATCATGTGCACAAACTATAGAGCTTCTAATTCTTGGAAGGTATACATAGGTAGGGTCATTTTGAATGAACTTTGAGGAATAAATCTAGGGTCAAGGATATGCCATGATATAGCAAGATTATTTTATATAGTGCATGAATGCAAGTAGTGGCATAATGTTGCTACATTTGTTTGGCAAGGTTACTACAACAATGCTTTTAAATTATAATGATTTGTTAATTATAAAAATAATTGGTGTCTTAGTTGAAAGTGGAAAAATATCAATAAGGAACTAGAAAAATTCAATTAGTTGATTGTTTATTTGTGTTCCATGAATTATACAATTTACCAAGATGAATGATGTACTACACTTATTATTAAACTATAATTTATATTTTAAAAAATAGAAATAATCAAAGGTGATTATTACACTAACTTAGTAACTCACTTAGTTTCTTTAGGTTTATTTTTTTCTTACAAAAACTTATATTATATAGATATAATATATCTATTTATGTATAGTAGATTACAACATTATGAAGAAGTATACATCTAAGCTAGAAATTGTCCCTTGAATAATTACAAGTGGAGGGATTTAGTACATTAAAGTGATCCAAGAATAAAACCTAACCTAATTGAACATTTAGAGGATTTTAAAATTGATGGATTGTGTAGTCAAGGAACATACCATTATCAAGAAATAACATTTTATTGACATACAATACAATAATTAGAATCTAATCATCAATATATTTAATTTAAACACAGTAGTATGTTCACTTCTATCAAAAACAAACTCAACAAACTATTCAAATATCAAAATATTTTAAAAATTCAGCTTGAAAAGTAAATATAACAAGTGAACACAAATTTCTTTATTTATTTTCTAATATTTAACATAAATTATGTTTCCATAATTAGTGGATAAGCTGTATATAGTGTGAACGCTGTCCACTAGAATTATGTATTTATCACATCTGAATTTTTGAATTTATTTTCCAATCAGTCACCTCATGCGGGAAATCTTATCTGAAGCTTAAGAAACTAAATAGCCCTAATGCAATTCCTTTCTAGATTATGGTTAGTGATCTTTCATTAGGATTTGGTGAAGCTGGACAGAAACAAGGTAGAATTGAATTGGGGTAGTTTTTGTACGTACTTCAATTTTGCATGCATTTTAATACAAGTACTAAGTTAAATTACAGTTAACATAAAAAAAAAAAAAACATAAGAATATATAAAATGATGAGAAAAAGAATTGTGAGACTGTGACCAAAAGTGATGTTTAGTATTGTTAATGTTCTTAAATTTGATGAATGAAGATATAGGTAAAGGACTCAACGTGTGATATTACTATTGGTTGAGACTCTGTCGGTACCTAATCTATATCGGTTTAAATAATTCTTCCCCGAAATTAGTTGTTGTGTCAACGTCCATTTCCTCCTCAAAAGTTAGTACTTAAATTTGTCACCCACTCCATATTAATTTGGTCCACTCCGGTTTGGTGAATGACAAAGCATATAAAACAAAGCCATGTGAGGGGAAGCTTATCTTTCATGCCTTTCATTGTTGATAGTTTACCTTGAAAGGGGTTGAATTAAATTTATAGATCACATAAAGTGATAATGAAATCAAGGGCAGACTCTCTTGTTTTACAATCTGTATTGTTCAGTTTCATCATCATAATAGCTCAGAAATGTGACCACATTTTGTTTGTCGGAGGACAGAAAGTGCCTGCTATTTTTGCCTTCGGGGACTCCTTTTTAGATACAGGGAATAATGATTTTATTACTACGATAATAACTTGTGATTTGCCTCCTTATGGAAGAGATTTCATAGATCGCATTCCCACAGGAAGGTGCTCCAATGGAAAGCTCCTGTCTGACTACTTTGGTAATCTGGATATGCCATACTTGCATGTTTTTCTTAAATATTGACAATAAATCTGAAAGCTCTAGATATTCTATATTTCAATGATATCACGTTTTCACAATTAACGAGTATTGCTGAATTGGTTTTTGGATTTGATTATGTGATATTTTTTGCATCAACGTTTCAGATCACACTCCGTGATCTATCATCAAGGTGATAGCAGAGACGAATCTGTGATCCATCATCAAGATGATAGCAGAGAGCTTAAGTCAAAAATCATCCTGATGATGTGATCCGAAATGCTGATGTAAAAAATATCACACAATCAAATCCAGAAACCAACTCAGCAAAATTCTATATTTGTTAGACTGTAGAGTTTGTTGTCCCTCTTAGCATGTTTGTTACACACTGGAATTTCTATAGAATTGGAAGATTGTTGTTTATTTACTTCGGTTTGATTTATCTTCACCCATTTTCAAATTTTCTGATACTTAATAATTTGACCATTTCATTACAGCTGAAGGACTTGGAGTCAAGGAACTGTTGCCCCCATATTTGGACCCTAGGCTCAATGACCAAGACTTGCTAACTGGTGTCTGTTTTGCATCTGCTGGTTCAGGCTTAGACAATCTCACTGAGATACAATTTGTAGGCAGACATTACATATTATAACGTTTCACAGTACCTTAATACATTTGTAGTATAATGCATGTGCAGCCAATGTATGTATTTTGTCTGCTTTTTCCTGCTACATTTTTATAACCTGGATTTGTATACATGAATGCAGAATGTGATACCATTTTCGAAACAAATTGAGCTTTTTAAAGAGTATAGAAGGAGAATAGCAGGATTGGTGGGAAAGGAAGAAGCCACCACCATAATCAGAAATGCAATATTTTTCATTGCGACAGGTTCCAATGACTTTGGTTACAACTACTTCCTATTCCCAACTCGTCGACTCCAATTCACTGTTCAAGAGTATATAGATTTCCTCTTGAATGGATACACAGTTTATATAAAGGCATGGTTATAACTTGTCTCTACTCTTTGAATTTAGTAGTTCCAAGCATAATTGCAGTGAATTCTGAGTCTGAATTTTGCAGGAGTTATACAATCTGGGTGTCAGAAGAATTGCTGTGATTAATGTTCCACCAGTGGGATGTGTACCAGCAGAGAGAACGCTTACAAGCCTTTTGAACAGGGGAGCATGTGACAAAACGATAAACCAAGCTGTATCTGGATTCAATTCAGGATTAAATGCCTTGATTGATGGACTCAAGCCTACTTTTCCTACGCTTCAAATTGCTTCTCTCGATTATAACAATCTGATTTCCGAGTTCATTGCAAATCCTAGCAAATATGGTATTTTACATTCTAATGATTGATAAAAATACAGATGTCATTATGTCTGGATGTTTTACTATATTATTTCTAATCTTTTAATGCTATTTTACCTGCCAGATTTCGAAGTGGTTGCAAGGGGTTGCTGTGGGACAGGCACCATAGAAATGAACTTCCTATGCAACGAATTGAGTCCCTTTACGTGTCCTGATGCTTCCAAATATCTCTTCTTTGATTCCGTCCACCTTACTCAGAAGGCATATCGAATCATTTCTAATATATTTTTAGCAAGAGATGTTCCTCAAGTTCTTTAAACTTGTTCATAGATTTATTTGCAACTGCATATAATATGCTACAAAGGTTCTCCATTTGCATTTTTTCTGTAAGGAGAACCACCAACCACCAACGGGAAATTTGCATCTTTTTTACAGGACCCACACAAGTATTTAATCTTGTCCTAGCTCGCATCAGGTACCCAAGGTATGGGCTGGTGGGCCGCTGGAAAGAGTGGCGGGGATATCCTGTAGTACCAAAAAAAAAAATATATATTTTCATTTACTTATCTTTTTTTAAATTAAATATAAATAAAAATTTATTTGTCAAAAAATCTTTTGTCTGTTAATGAAGTTAAATAGTTTTGAAAGACATCGTAAGAAATATGGCTGAGATCATTTGATGGAATATATACCCCACAAACTTTGACTCTTAATAAAAGAGGTATCACCTTAGCCTCATAATCTAATGCATAATATAAGTTTGACATAGAACCCTAAAAAGTAAAAATATATGTTCATCAAGTCTAATGATTATAATCTAAGGTCATTCATTATGAATGACTAATACTCTTGGAAATCGCCTCAAACATATTATTTTTAATACTATTAATTGGTAATTATTATTTAATTTGTTAGCGTAATTTTGGAGTTTTTTAATTTTGTATTAGCTTCTCCACCTCTTATGAAATTTAGTTCTTAAAATCTTTTCAATATCAATACAAATTTTATAGTCGTTTAATCACTTTTACTTTAAAAATAAATAAATTTTAAAAATATTTTTTATTTAATTTATTATTATAATATCTAAATTTTAAATATATTTATTAGTAATTAAATATCTTAAATTTATGAATAAAAATAAAAATAAAAAATCTTTTTATTAATTTAAAATTCCAAATAAAGTTATAGAATTGTCTAAAGTGGCTCAAATAGTCATCAAAACATATTGTGCGAAGTGCATTCACTCCAAGTGTGGTGTCTAGTACTTCAAAGAAAACTCAATATGCTTGAGCAAAAGTCTTTGACTATAACCTCTTCCATAGATGCCAAGCATTTCAAATGTGAAAATACAAAGTTCTATGAAATTGTGTAATTGTAGCAAGAGGAATGATTTGGGTAAATTTTGAAGCCCCTCAATATATGACCAACTAAGTATTTGTAGCTATAGCATCTGATGAAAATCTTATATTCTTGATGTTTCCATAAGTTAATAAAGACTTTATCAATTGTGGAGAATTGGGTGATTTGGAGAATTATTTTGGTGGTTGTACTAACTCCATTTAGTAACTATGATTCCAATTTTTATATAAGATATTTTTTTTTAGCTTCATTATATTCTTGTAGGAGAATGTTAGATATCTAGATTAGATTTGCTTCTTAATTGATTTAAACTTTATTGCACCTTATTTTTTATAAAAAGGAAATAATTAACATGTGTGTGTAATATAATGTTATTATAGATTTTAAGATGGAAACCTATTATTCATTATTTAATGATAGAAAAGTTATCAATGTACATGTGATAATTGTACTGAATCCTATCAAATTATGCTTAAAAAGAATTGTTCATTAACTTTTTAGTATTATATTTTTTAAATGTTGTTGATTATGTCTGATCATTGGTTGGTTGTATGATGTTAATCATGAAATATTTGGTGTGAAATGTGATGATACTAGTATTTATGACCATTGGTTATGGCTATAGTGTATACTAGGATAATCACTTCCTACCTAATAAAGTATGTGCATGATGAAATATACTAAAACTTGGTGGTTATGATATTTGTTGTAGAATATAATCTCCCTCTATATTAGACCTTAGATTTTGACTAAACATATCTTGTAAAGTATACAAAATGTCATTACAATGCAATCAAAGTGTCATGCACGCACATTATAGAGCTTCTAATTCTTGGAAGGTATACATAGGTAGGGTCATTTTGAATGAACTCTGAGGAATAAGTCTAGGGCCAAGGATATATCATGATATAGAGAACTTATTCTAAATATTGAATGGATTCAAGTAGTGGCATAATGTTGCTACCATTGTTTGGCAAGGTTACTATGCCATTGCTTCTAAATTATAATAAATTTATTATAAAAAGACTAGGTGATTTAGTTTAAAGTGAACAAATGTCAATAAGGAACTAGAAACAATTAATTACTTGATCATTTATTTCTGTTCCATAAATTATGCAATTTACCAAGATGAATGATATGCTACATTTAATAATTAAACTATAATTTATATTTTAAAATATAGTAGTAATCAAGGGATATTAATATAATTACTTAGTAACCCATTTAGATCAATTAGGATTTTTTTTCTTAATAAAACTATATTATATAGATATCATATCTCTATTTCTATAGAGTAGATTATAACATTATGAAGTATACATCTAAACTAGAAGTCACCCTTTTGATAATTACTACAAGTGGAGGGATTTATGCTGCAAGTATCAAGAAGTTGTTGCAAGTTGTTGGCATTGATGTCAACTAATCAATTGGTTATCAACTGGTTGTTGCTGTCATTAATGTCATGGATGCAAGTTATTGGTTGTATATGTCAAGGATATTGAGAAAATTATATTAAAGGAATATTGCAAGTATTTAGTGGTTGCTCTAGGATTTGCTTCTATGTGTGTGCAATTCAAATATGTTGATCATGGTTGTTGGAAGATGCTATATCTAGATTTTTGGTTTTTGATTCATTGTATAGTGCAAGTTATGTTTGTGAGTTGTGAACTGTGGTTTTCTATGTATCTAGCTAAGGTCTGGGAGAAATTAACTATTAATTTGGATTTCTCTTTGGTTAGTCTTATGACTTGTGGTTCTAGAGTTAAGTTGTTATGATTGTGTTAAACATAATTTTGGTATCTGGAAGGATCGTGATTAATTCATCTATGTGTTTTACATTGGTTTGATTGACCTTGTGTTAAACACTACCTTCATAATTAATGAAGTGTGTTGGACCTATTTGGGTCCTCATCAAGCATGTGTTTGGGTCACCCTAATTAGAATTCCACCCTAAGATGTTTTGGTACTAATCTAATTTGAATTTAATGATGGATGGTTGACTTTGGATATGTTTCAAAGTTGAAGATGGTATAAATATAGGATGAGTTAGTGGTGAAAGTAGTATAAAGAGATAAATATAAAGAAATAGAGAAAATAGATGCAAAGTAGATACAAATCAAGTGGATGTATGTGATGTGAGTGTGGAAGATTAGTGCAAAATTGAAATGCTGAGTTTTCCGATGCAATGAGTTGAAGTTGGAATTTATCATTCATGCATGTCTACAAGTGGTTCAGTGAATTGTGGTGGATTTCTTTGTTGCATTGAGTTTTTATTCTCTCTATAACATATATCTTCTATCTTCTTTGTATCTTTGTGGCAGTGAGCCCTCCAGGTGGTTAACCTTATTGGCCAGTGAGTCCTTGTTTTGGCAGTGAGCCCTTTTTATCAAGCAATTAGCCTTTTGTAATTGGTTTTAATAAATTATCTATAGTGTGAGTTAATCATCATCGTGGTTTTTCAATAATTGGGGTTTCCACATAAATTTTATGTTACTATGTTTGTGTGATGGTTTTCAGTTTCTTCACTTGCACTTAATGTTTAATCATTTTAGCAGAGTTAAGAACTATGATTGATCTAAGTTTCAGTGAATTTTATGAAAGTGAAATTTTCAACAATTGATTCACCCCCCCTCTTATTTGTCTTGTTCAACAATTGGTATCAGAGTGTGGTTCCTTAGAGAAAATCTTAACCACTTAAGGAAGGTCCAGGATGGATGGAAAAATTACTCATGATTATCTAAGGTTCAATGGAACTAATTATGCTATCTAGAAAATACTGATGGAAGAATATATGGAGTATTGTGGATATGATGTGGAGAAAACTTACAAGAATACTCACATTCCTCCTCCTAATGGTTTGAGTATGGCTAATGAGATTAAGGCACATGAAGCAAACAATAAGTTGAAGTACATTTTGAAGAATAGTCTTGTACATTCTGAGTTAATTAAAGTTCAAAATCTGAAGACTACTAAGGAAGTTTAGGATGCTTTGGAAATGTACATGAAGGTGATGAAAGGGTCAAAGAGGAAAAATTATAGAATTTGGAGAAACAGTTTGAGCTCCTACATATGTCTGAAGATGAGAATGTTAAAGCTTATGTACAAAGATTGGATGAGGTAGTAGCTGGAATGCGAGGACTTAGTGCTACAATAGATGAATCTAGAATTATAAACAATATTCTTAGAACTATCCCTAATGCTTATAGTGAAAGGGTATTTTCTATTGAAGAACATATAGATTACAAGACTTACACTAAAGATCAGTTGTTGGGAACTCTGACATCTTATTAGATTGGAAAGCCAAATTTGAGAAATGGATCCAAATCAAAGAGTACTTTTAAGGCTACAAAAGCTAAAGATATAGATGAAGAAAATCTTCATGAAGTAGAAGCTAACCTTGTGAGAAAGATGAAGAAAGGCTCCAACAAGTATGAATTTGAATTACCCTTTAATTTATTTAGTTGTGGAGGAATAGGTCATTGTGCTACAAGATGTCCAAAAAGATCTAAGAGGAATAAACAAAGATATGAGAAAGAAAAGAAAGGTAAGAAGATCAATAGAGTATATTATGTGAATGAGGATGCTAGTATAACTGATGAGGAATATGATTATGGAGATCTTGATGACAATGAATTCTTGTTCTTGGCTATAAAATTTGAACCTACTTCTACTAATTTTGAAAAAAAGGTGAAGGAATTCCCTCTAGAGAGAGGAAAAATGAAGGTACTATAATCCCTACCCTACATGCTAAACAAGATGTAATGATAGAAAAGGGTCCCCCTTGGAAATGGTACAATTTCTCCTAAATTGGAATAATTAATGATAAATTGGACTTGATATCACCTTGATCTAGTGTTGTGATGAGTTTTACACATCCACATTAGGATTTGGGCCCTTTCAAAGATAAATATACTTAACTTTTCGCTAATTTAATATTGTAAAGTACATTTATTGACATCTTAACATTAAGTTTAGAAGGCTTGTAAATTAAGTGGACCTAGTCTACTGTTGTAATGTGTTCTACACATTCACATTTGATTTAGGGCCCTTTTAAGCTAAATAGATCCAATTTTTCCTTAATTTAATATTGTAAAGTGTACTTATTTACACTTTCACATTGTATTTTGGGCCCTCTCACATTTATGACTTTTATAGCATCATTAATAGGCCCCTATGACCCCATATTATGCATCCGAAGGAATAATTCAATCAAAAACTCAACAATATGAACATATAAAGTTAATTTCTTCACTCCCCAACACTTTAGCTAGAAAGATAGCCCCTATGGGACCCATTTGCCCACCTTGGTGAATGAGTCCTATTTGAGCTATTTTCATGGTTTGAGCAAGAAAAACTAGGTTTTAAGTTCAAATGTTTTCTATGTCAGCCTTGGGGATCTAATAAATGGTCATTTGAGTACATTTCCTATATAAGAAAGCTTTCAAATCATTCTTTCATAAGGTATACATGTTATCAAGTCAAGCACTCAAGAGTTAAGCATTCCAAGACTTCATAAGATCATCTAAAGAGAACTCAAGATCATTTGTAAGGCATTCAAGGGTAGAATTCTTCATCAATTCTTGCAACAATTCAAGATCCACCAGTATGTCAAGCATATCAAGCATCAAGCATGTTATTGAGCTAGTGTTGTGATGTAGCATTGAAGAATCAAGATCAAGCATTGTTCTACACCTATTGTCAAGATCAAGATCTGCATCCTTCATGGCCATTTCATGTTAGTTGCATATTTACAAAGCATCATTTACAAGGAATCATTCAAGGTATCATTTTTCATGTTTCATATCCTATGTTTCATGTTTCATGTCCTTATTTAATTTTTTCATCATTTGGTTTGATTACCTACAAGGGTTTTGACCAAGGAAAACCCCTATTCCCTATCAATCAACACTTTTTCTCACTCTCTCTTTACATGATTGTAGATCTAGATGCTTTGAAGACTTGAAAGGTTATTAAAGATTAGGTTATAATATTGTTGAAGTTGTCTCCCCATTTGCAAGGTCATAATCTTCACTAAAAGGTCATCTACAGTCCCAAAATCATAGTTTCAAATATAGAAACTTGGAGAAGCAGATTGAGTAGATTGAGAAGAACAGATTTAGATCTTGAAGTTCTAGAAAATTTAAACTGGATTCATTTTCCACAAGTGGCGAATGAGTCCCATTGTAGGTGTTTTTTATAATTTTTTACAGATTTGGACACCTTTTTTCTGAAACTTGCTCCTATGCTTGAAAATCCAAAACTGGGACTGATTCGCCCAAAATGGTGAATGATTCCCACTAGGTCAAAATTTAGATTTTCCAATATTTTGGAGCTATAATTAGTTATTCCCATATTTCCAAGTACACCCTTTTCATCTTATTGCTTTTTTTTCTATTTCATTTACATCCATGGGTCATTTAGTGAAGATTTGCATTGAATTTCATCTTGTACTGCATTTTTCTTTCCAAGTTCTTGGTGGCGAACCCCTCATTCAGCCTCTTATAATCTGAAATCATACCCTAAGATAGTCCCTTAGTAGATCTCTTGCCTCTATTCCACTTTTTGGGTGAGATCTCTAGGGCATCCTTGAATGTTAGTTGGAGAAAAGTGATGTTCTATTTCTTAAACCATAAAGCATCCATTTTTTGACTAAAATTTTTGGTGAACCTGATGTGAACATTTCATTTTCTGATTTGGAGTTCATCATCATCCTAGAGCTAGCTTACATTGACTTTGTATTAGGGTTTCTAAATTTTGCAATAGTGAAATCTCATAGAGTTTGCATTTTTGCATCTCAAAATCATTGAAAATCATCTAAAACTACATTTTGACTTAGGTTACAAATCATACAACATAAAAATCAATTGAAAATTTTGAAAAAAATCCCTACTAGGACTCATTCACCACCTTGGGTGAATTAGTCCCAGTACACATCTGAAACTGCCTTTTACAACATTAAAAGCCTTGTTTTTGCACTTTTGTTTGCTGCCATTAACTATCTACTTCAATTGGCTAATTTTCTATTACATGCATTTCATTAAATCTAGCTTAATTTGGTCCATTTCATCATTACTAAATTTCAAATTATCATTTTCACATTGTTACATAGCATAATCAGTCAATTGACATTAATCATCCTATCAATCAAGACTTTAGTCTTAATTAAAATAGAAAATGAATAATAATTATTTATTAAATTCAAAGTAAAGCATAATTTATATTGGTGGAAAGTTGAGAATCTTCTTTAAAAACCCTTTTCATTTCATCAATTTTGGCTAAAATAAAGGTCATCAGCCACATACCCTGGGCATCATTTTGCCATTTTTGGCCCATCATGATCCTACACATACCCTATATCTCATATCTATGAAGAAGATACTTTGATGATAGAAAATACAATAGATGAAGGTCATGAGAATCTTAGCTATCCCTCTTCACTTAGGGAAACCCTTATTGAGCAAGACAATTCAACCATAGATCATTCCCCTACTTGTGATGAAGTCATTTTGGAAGAACCAATTATTGAATGTCAAGAAAATTTTGTTTCTAGTTATCCTAAAAACTCTCCTCCTAGGGAGGATATCATGGTGAAAGAAAATTCCAATAGTAGTAACGTATCTTCCTTAAGTAATGGTAAAGAGGTGATTTTAGATTTCCCTTTACTAGAAATACATCAAACCAAGATCACTAAGGTTATGACTGCACAAGTTTCCATTAGATACCCCATGAACATTGGACCTCCTACATACCCTGTGGGACATCCTAAGAATCCTCTAATTCTTTACCCACCATCACACAAACAAAAAAATCAAAACAAACCTAAACTTATCCTTTACACACCTAAAATAGTGTTTTGCAGCTGTTGAGTCATAATATCATTGCTCATACATATAACACTAGAAACAATCTACAACCAAGAAAAAAACCTCCAATACCCCTCCCGTTGCCTAATCCTATCTTACCAGGTCACCCTCATTTTCCTTCACAAAGTGGAAAGGAGTACAATCTTGTTGAACAACTAAAAAATACTCTTGCTAAGATATCATTGTGGGACCTCAGTCAACCATCCCTCATTACCATAACATGATTAAAAGTTCCTTACAACAAGTTCCTATCACTTCTAATGTGCTAATGAATGACATAGAAGCCATGATTCACAAAATAAATGCTAACATTGTTTTCTACCAAAGTGAGTTCCCTCCTTTGGAAGTGCAAAAATAAAATGAATCTTTCATAATAATATCTCAATACAAAAGAAAAAGGGATAAAGAGAGCCCTTGTGGATAATGGCCCTGTCCTTAATGTGTGTAGTGTATGCATTTTGGATAGGCTTGGTGTGGATAAATCAAACATTCAACCTGATTCTTTATCTATTAAGGATTTTGACAATGTAGGAAAATGATCACTCGGTGTGATCACTTTTCCTATTAGAGCTATAAAGGCCACATTAGAAACATCAATCCATGTTATGCCTCATGATATTTCATATAATATTCTTTTAAGAAGATCATGGATTCATGCAATGAATGGGGTGCCTTCTACTCTTCATTGAAAAATGAAATACGTCTACAACAACAAAGTGTACATACTTGAAGCCAACCTTGAACCAAATAATTGCTTGAATATTGAGAAAAACAAAGAGAATCCTTTGAAAACATTAACACCAACTACACAAGTGGAACCCATGTAACAAAAAGACAAAGAAAAACATATTGAGCAAATCACGAAGCTATTAGAAGATTATTGGGGTTCCTTAGACTTCGAACCAACATTCATGGGAGAATACAAGATCATAAACAAAGACT
The DNA here is from genome assembly GCA_007258455.2 of Sequoia sempervirens. Classification (NCBI taxonomy): domain Eukaryota; kingdom Viridiplantae; phylum Streptophyta; class Pinopsida; order Cupressales; family Cupressaceae; genus Sequoia; species Sequoia sempervirens. Next base: position 6,281 of record VDFB02115283.1, on the reverse strand, counting down.
CTAAAAAGGGATAGGAAAAAGAAGTAATGTTAACACAAAAGTTGGAAGACCCTTCGAAAGCATCCACCTCAACCTCTTTAGAACAAATGAAAAAAAATTATGCAACAAACTTTGATGAAGTTGATTATCAACAACCATTGAATCCAAAAGAAATGAAAAAAAATTATGGAAGAGGTTATGAGCTTATGAAACAACTTGGATATAGTGGAAAAGGGTGTGGTGCTAGAGAACAAGGTATTTGTGTCCCTATAGAGCCTCACACACAAGAAACAACTCATGGTCTTGGATATTTCCCCTTGAAAGACAAAAACAAGCCTTCACTTAAGATCAACACTATTTCATGGTAGGTGCATGAAGATGGGTAGCCAATTTGTGGCCACTTTTTGAAAAAAAATTGAAAACTCGTAACATGAGTGCATTATAAAGCGCTCACGTTATGGCTTGGCCACAACAAGCCCATAAGGCGAGCGTGTTATAACACACTCACATTGTGGCTTGGTGTTCTGAGCTTGAGGCTTGGCCACGACAAGCCCATAATGTGAGCACATTATAACGTGCTCATGTTATGACCTATTAAAAGAAAAAAAAGAAAAAAAATTCATCCGCACTTCTCACTGTGTTTTTTGTTGCCCATGACTAAAACCCCAAGATTTCATGCTCACATTCTAGGAGGAGCTATTTTGCAAAATTCTTCATCAACAGTTGTTGTTTCATCACTAGGATGTCGCCACATCGATGAGGAGGTCTAAGAGGTAAGGATTTTTTTTTTTTTTGAATTTGTTAGTTTTAGGTTGTATTTGATATTTATTTTTTGAATTTTTAGGAGATATTAATCAACCTACAAACCCTCCACAAAATCCTCAACAAGCACAATAACAACAAGAGGAACAAAATCCTCAAGTTAATCAACCACAACAACAAGATACTCCACCAATCCCTCAACACCCTCTTGGCACTCAACAAAATTTGATGAGTGAAATTGAGAACAATAAAAAAACAAATTGAGGATTTAATTAGGAGGTTGAGCGATCCAAATGGTTCAACTGTAGAAATAATGACCTTGGAAACTTCACTAAAAGAAATGTTAAAAAATGTAGATTCAATTAGCAAACAATTAACTAGATGGAAAAATAGGAGGTAGGCGATTAGGGATTATTATGTTGATAAATTATCATATAAAGATGTAAAATATTTTAAAATTACAAAAGGTGATTTGTGCTCATTATTCACTGGACCACGCACAACTAAAAATCTAAGGTACCTCAATGTGAAGAGGTTTCCTATTCATTGGTGTCAGCACCAACAGATTAGGAACTTTTTTTTATGATAGGCAGTACCTGGTTTTTGATTACTCACCATGCAAAAATTGTGAAGTCTTGCAATATTTCCTTAGGAAACTATACTATGAGTTCATCTTGAACAAAATCCCAAATTATTTTGATATGAGGGACTTCGAAGGGAGAGGTGGGGGGTCGGCTCAAGATAGACCTGGTGCACAGTAGGATCCTATGTGGAAAGGGAGATAACCTCTCGCTAGAATACCTCATGAGCATGTCGTTATCCCTTCTGTCAGGAAGGATAGTGCCAATGTAGAGACTTTGTAGGCCATCAAATCTTTGACCCACAGTGTCATCCAGTCGAAGTTGTGGATTTGGATGCAAACTATTGAGTTTGAGTCAGCTCCTTTTGCTTGCTTCAAATGCAAAAAATATAGGCATTGGGCTAAGAAATTCCCTCTTAATGCCTGGAAGGAGAAAGATAAAGCTATACCCATTTTGAAGCCTATCTAGAGAAAGAAGCCTGAAGAGGAGGGTAAAGTAAATAAGGAGAACTCCCATTCTAGTGAGTTTGGGGGTTAGAAGCATGATGAACAGGGGAATGTCCCAGAACCTAATGAAGTGAAGGGTCTCAAAGAAAATCTAGTTGTCCAAGAGCTGCATCGAAATGAGCATGAAAATAAATCTAGAATAAAGGAGGATGGTGAGCATGTTCTAGATGGAACTGGAAATGCTTTGTTGAATCTGGATTTTTCTAGCAACCCTATTTCAGAGCCAAAATTTAAGGAGATGGGGGGACCAGGCTTGGATGATATCTTTATCTAGGATTTAACACTAGGCTTTGGTCTTCCTCCCCCTCCTTTTTCCTCTGGAGGAATTCTTCCCTCTTGTTTGGACTCTTTTTTGAATTCAGGGAATGCTACTTCCCTGGATTTTCTCAAGGATACCTTTGAGGATTTGAGTCTAACTCATGAGCTTTCAAGTGAAAACTCATCCCAATGCAACAATGGATTAATGGATACACTCCCCTTAGATCAATGAAGGATGTTAGACAAGATTTGGGACTCGGTTAGAGAAGTGGAAAGCTAGGAAGAAACAGATAGAAAGGAATCCAACTCTTTGTCTAAGAAGAAAACGAAGAAAAAAAATAGCTGAATACTTCGAGTGGAGTGACCACTAGAACTAGAGCTAAGGAAGATTTTGGAGCTTCTAAGAGCAACCAAGGAAGAAGATTAGAAAAGTGGTTGAGGGAGCATGGTAGTTTTCATGATATTGCAAATTGTCTTCAGAAGAACATCCTAGAGATTCTCCAATCCCCTAGTAAGATATGAAGATAATCTCTTGGAATATAAGGGGAATAAATAGCCCCCATGAGAAAGATGTGTTGCACAACTTTTTCAGGGACCATAGACCAGACATATTACTTGTTCAAGAATCTAAAATGCCTAAGGAGAAGGTGGAAAAGATCAAGATGTTTCAATTTTGTGGTGTCCATGGAAATAGTTCAGTTGGTGCCTCTAGAGGTATTGTAACATTTTGGAACCAAAATCTCATTAAAGGATAACCCTTACTGGAAATCTCTAATCATGTGGCTATAAGATTTACCCATATAAGGGACATTTTTTTCTAGATTCATTCTAACATCTACACCCCTAATGGGATAGGTGCTAGAAGGTTTTTTTGGAAGGAGTTTGTTGCCTTTCACAAGATTTTTAATAATGATTCTTAGGTGGTTACGGGAGACTATAACACTCCTCTTTAGGATGATGAGAAGTTTGGAGGTTCTTAGGCTAACTTGGAAAGCAGAATGGATCTTTTGGATTTCATCAACAACCAAGCGCTGATTGATTTAGATCTGCAAGGAGTTGCTTTCACTTGGTCAAATCAAAGAACTGGTTTGGACTTGATCCAAGTAAGGTTAAATAGATGCTTATTTCTGATTAGTGGTTCTTAAATTATTTTTTTCCCTAAAATCTCTATCTAGGGTGGGTTCAGATCATTTTCCTATAAGTTTTGTGGCGGATTCGATTAAGGGGAAGAGGAACTTTCCCTTTAGATTTGAAAGAATGTCGATCTCCCATCCTCAATTTTTTGAGGAAATAAGGAACTGGTGGAATATATATGTTTTTGGGACCACCATGTTCAGAGTGGCTAAGAAATTCAAGGAAGTTAAACGAAAAATAAGAAAAAGGAAAAAAGAGACCTTTGGCAACATCTTTGGAATCAAATCCAAGCTTCAAATGGAGCTGGAGGAGATTCTGGATAAAATCTAGAGGGAAGTGTATATTGATGATTACAAGGGAAAATAAAATGAGATGATTGTCAAAATGCATGAAATCATTGCTAGAGAGGAGGACTTTTGGAGATAGAGATCTAGAGCCCTTTGGTTGTTAGCAGGGAATAAAAACACTAATATTTTCATTTTTCTGCGTCGAAACATAGGGCTTCCAATAGAATCTCTCAAATTCAAAGCAATGGCATTCGGTTTGAGGAGGATGATATTAGAAGACAAGTTGTCCTTTTCTTTAGTAATCTCCTCTCAGCTAATGAAGGAATTTACACTGAAGAGCAAGATTACCTCTTAGAGGCCATCCCTATTTTAATCAAGGAGGAAAACAATATTATGTTTGCTTTTTATCCCTTCAAGGAAAGAAATTAAAAAAAAAAATTCCTTTGAGGGTAACAAGCCACCTGGCCTTGATGGTTTTCCCATGTTCTTCTTTCAATGGTTTTGGGAGATTGTTGAAGAGGAGGTTGTAAATGCAGTCAAAGATTTTTTTGGATCACAAAGTCTACTAATGGAAATGAATGCTACTTTCTTGGTCCTTATCCCCAAGAAACCTAGATCAGTGGAATTTGAAGCCTTTAGTCCCATAAGTCTCTATAATTCTTTCTATAAGATAATCTCTAAGGTTTTCACATCAAGAATTCTCTTACTCCTAACCTCTTTGATCATCTCTCCCTCGCAAAATGGTTTTGTCCCTAGTCGGCAGATTCTTGACTCTATTTTCACCATCCATGAGAACATCCACTCCCTTGTGGAATCCAAAACTAAAGGTTTTCTTTTAAAGCTAGATATTATGAAAGCCTATGACCATGTGGAATGGAAATTCCTACTCAAGATCATGAGAAAATTTGGTTTCAGCATCAAATTTCTTTAGATGGTTGAGCAACTTGTTTCTACTATGTCCATCTCTGTTATGGTGAATGGATCCCCCTCTCATTTTTTCTAGAATTTGAGAGGTTTAAGACAGGGAGATCCTATATCCCATATTATTTTCACTATTATGGTTGAGTGTCTTGGGTGTAATCTAAAAAAATTGATTGACCAAGGTTATTTGATGGGTCTTAGGCCCTCTTCTAGTAATCTGATCTACTCTCAATAATTTGTTGATGATGCTATGTTAATGGGGAGGTCCACAGTGATTGAAGCGAAGAATCTGAAAAGAATTTTAGATGAGTATGAGAGAGCTTCTGGTCAGTTAGTTAATAGACTAAAGAGTTCTCTTTTCTTCTTCAATACTCTTGATCATAGACATGCCAAGATTGCAAGAATTTTGGGTTGTAGAGTGGACTCCTTACCTTCCATTTATCTCGGTCTGCCTTTAGGCCTTAAACCTCGACCGAGTCTTTCTAGTTCTTTTTGGTGGATAGGTTTAGAAAAATGCTAGCTGGCTAGAAAGGAGCCCTTCTTAGTCAAGCAGGAAAAATCCAGCTTCTTAAATCCTTTCTTCAGAGTCTTCTAATTTATGCCCTGAGTCTTTTCAAAATTCCTGCTAAATTTGTTGATGCTATTGAAAAAATTAAAAAAATATTTCTTTGGTCAGGGATTAAAAATAGAAATAGAATGCCTCTTATTGGATGGGATCTTATCTATAGGCCAAAGAAGATGGGTGGTCTTGGCCTAAGAAAGATCAGAATGATGAATAAAATTCTTCTTGCTAAGAAAATTTGGAGATCATTTTCATCTAATGGGGAATGGAAAGACATTTTAAAAAGTAAATATATGGCTAATTGTGTATCTCTTAAGGATCTTGGGTAAGTGCACCAAGATGGTTGCACTTTTGTGGCCACAAAAGTGAAAAATGAGACAAAACGCGTTCGCGTTATAATGCGAACGCGTTATGGCTTTTTAAAAGCAAAAAAAAAAGTGAACATTCTTCATTTGCTTTTTACTGGTTTTCATTTCCGCCCACGGCCAAAAACCCTGCATTACGTGCTCGCGTTGTTGAGGAGGTGATTTCTTCACATTTGATCAACTTGAGTTCGATTTTCTTCACAAATATGGCACCACGATGATGAAGAGATGCAAGAGGTAAGTTTTGTTTGGTATTTGTAATTAATTTTTTTGTTTTAAATTGATTTTGTTTGTTTTAGTTTAGAAATGAATGATTTTTTTTTAATTTGTAGGAAATCCTCAACAAGAGGAGGAAAATCCTCAACCAAATCCAAACTCAACAAAATCAACCTCAACAAAATCAACCTCAACAACAAAATCAACCTCCCCCACCATTCTCTCAATACCCTCACGGCACTCAAAGAAAATTTGAGGAGTGAGAGTGAAAACAATAAAAATAAGTTGAGGATCTTATTAGTAGGTTAGTGATCAAAATTCTTTAACAAAGAAAGGATACATCTAGCGATTCATTGAAGGTTGTTAAAAATGTGGATGCAATTACCCAACAAATATCTGGATGGCAAAATAGGAAGCAAACATCAAGGGCATATTATGCAGATAAATTATCATATAAACAAGTTAAAGATTTAAAGATTACTAAAGGCGATTTGTGCTCTCTATTCACTGACCCTAGAACAAATCAAAATATCACCCTCAATGCAAAGAGGTTTCCTATCCATTGGTGCCACCACCTAGAGATTAGGAACCGTTTTTATGATAGATGGTATATGGTCTTTGATTACCCACCGTGCAATAACTGTGAAGTCCCCAATATTTTCTTAGGAAATTATATTGTGAGTTTGTATTGAACCAAATCCTGAATTATT
>VDFB02115282.1:0-53350 GCA_007258455.2 Sequoia sempervirens | reverse complement strand
AAAGCACAACATTGAAAAAAATAATCCACGTTAAGGAGCATAAGTCCATAAAGGACTCACCCTGTCATAATAAATAGAAATATCCGAAGGCATGAGATACATTCCTATATAATTTCCCATTAGTGCCAAATAATGATGAGGAAAATTCCAAGCCATGAAAGCGCATGACGTGATGAAATATACCAAGGCTAACATCATGCATCCCATGTAGTAATCAACCTCCCCATTGCAATTATTACACCTCACACCCTGAGCTAGACCTAGATAAGTGTGCGAGGTAAAAGGAAAAAATGACATCACCCAATCTATGTGGTTCTCTATCTCACTACCACTTTTGGTACAACTCACTTGCTAAGCAAAGCTTGGTCTATTTTGACACACCTATTGCAAGAATGAAAAATATTGAAGGTGTTGTCATTGATATAAACTGGTCAATTGGTTGTGAACTAGTTGTTGTTGTCATCGATATCATAGTTGCAGGTTATTGGATGTATATATTGAGGATATTAAGAAACTTGTATTAAAGAAAGGTTGCACGTGTTAGTGGTTGCTGTGGGTTTTGGTCTAGGATTTTCTCCTATGATTATGTGGTTTATCTATATGTTGTTCATGGTTGTTGGAAGATGCTATATCCAAATTTTTGGCTTCTAATTCATTATACAATGGGAGTTATGTTCTCTAGTTTTGAACTGTGGTTTTTTGTGTTTTGGTTGAGGTCTGGGAAAAATGTTGTTGGTCTAGATTTCCATTTGGTTAAGTCTTATGACTTGTGGTTCTATAGTTGAGTTATGATTTTATTGAAGATAATTTTGGTATCTGGAAGGTTCGAGCTTAACTTTTCTTTATGTTTTACACTAGATACCCTTAGGCTACCGTACTGAAGACCATTCATAGCCACAATCATCATGTGGGACACTTCAAGCCTAATACTGCCAATCTAAACTCTATCCTCTCTCCACGAGTTGTAAAATTTCACAGTTATATCATCACTATACCCTCGCATCGCCATAAAGAATAGCATAATATTGGCCTCTTCAAATAACTTCCATAGTTCAAAGTTTTTCCACAAAGACACATAGGATAATGGCTCTGATATTTTCTTGGGACACCCATGGAATTACAGTGATAGTGGAAAATGAAGGAAATTTTACCCTTCACAATAGTCACATTAGTGGGTAAAAAGTTAACAAGTAAAACAATAATATAGTTGTTCTCACAATTTGGTGGAAAAATAGTCGACCATATCTCTGCTAGCAGGACACTATCATCACATAACATCCAAAAGGACCTAATAGGAACATAGATAGAAATTAGAGAGTGCATAAATTTCTTCCATATTCTACCAATCCTCATTGCAAACCCATATTCCATGTGAGAATAGCCCCATCAAAAAATAATGATGGATAATAAAATCTAGTTGTAGCCTAAACTATGATTGAAAGGACATCTAAATGAATGAAAGTTAGGAAACAAGTGAGGGAACATTGAAGAGGAGACATCATGCTTATTTTTCATGATGAAAATTAGTCTCAAATCCATAACATCAATGGAGATGCAAATTATAGTCATATCACTAGGGCTCCCCTTGGAAAGCACAACATTGAAAAAATAATCCACGTTAAGGAGCGTAAGTCCATAAAGGACTCACCCTATTATAATAAATAGAAATATCGGAAGGCATGAGATACATTCCTATATAATCTCCCATTAGTGCCAAATAATGATGAGGAAAATTCCAAGCCATGAAAGCGCATGACGTGATGAAATATACCAAGGCTAACATCATGCATCCCATGTAGCAATCAACTTCCCCATTGCAATTATTACACCTCACACCCTGATCTAGACCTAGATAAGTGTGCGAGGTAAAGGAAAAAATGACATCACCCAATCTATGTGGTTCTCTATCTCACTACCACTTTTGGTACAACTCACTTGCTGAGTAAAGCTCGGTCTATTTTGACACACCTATTGCAAGAATGAAAAATATTGAAGGTGTTGTCATTGATATAAGCTGGTCAATTCATTGTGAACTAGTTGTTGTAGTCATTGCTATCATAGTTGCAGGTTATTGGCTGTATATATTGAGGATATTGAGAAACTTGTATTAAAGAAAGGTTGCACATGTTAGTGGTTGCTCTGGGTTTTGGTCTAGGATTTTCTCCTATGATTATGTGGTTTAGATATGTTGTTCATGGTTGTTGGAAGATGCTATATCCAAATTTTTGGCTTCTAATTCATTATACAATGGGAGTTATGTTCACTAGTTTTGAATTGTGGTTTTCTATGTTTTGGTTGAGGTCTGGGAAAAATGTTGTTGGTCTAGATTTCCATTTGGTTAAGTCTTATGACTTGTGGTTCTATAGTTGAGTTATTATGATTTTATTGAAGATAATTTCGGTATCTGGAAGGTTTGAGCTTAACTTTTCTATATGTTTTACACTAGTTTGGCTGACCTTGGGTTGAACACTATCTTTAGAATTGATGTAGCATGTTGAAACTATTTGGGTCCTCACCAAGCGTGTGTTTGGGTCACCCTCATTCTAATTCTACCCTAGGATTTTTTAGCATAGACCTAATTTGAATTTAATGTTGGATCATGGACAGCTTCAAATATGTTTGAAAGTTGAAGATGGTATAAATATAGGATGAGTTGATGGTAAATGTGAGTACAAAGAGAGATAAATGCAAATAAATAGAGTAGATAGATGAGAGATTGATGTGAATTAGTGAGTGTGTGTGATGTAAGCACGTGGAAGATCAATGTGAAGCCTAAATGTGGAGTTTTTGGATGTAGTGAGCTGAAGGTGTACTCTATTATTCATGTATGTCTACAAGTGGTTGAGAAAATTGTGATGGATTTATCTATTGCATTAAGATTATCTTCTCTCTATAACATATCTCTTCTATCTTCTTTGTATCTCTGTGGCAGTGAGCCCTTCAAGTTGTTAGCCCTATTGCATAGTGAGTCTTGTTCCCGATTTGAACAATTTCAGTGCTTGCAAATGAATGGTTGGTAGATTTAATTGTCTATTCAAATCTTGTGATTTGAAGGAACTAAAAATGAGCATTGTAAAGAAAATCCATTCCTAAATGTAGAAAAATACATATATACATATGTAAAGAAGCTCAAAATGAAAAAAAAATCAAGTATCTTTGAACTATTCCAAAACGAGCAACTTGTATATGAATATTTTATTTAAAAAAAAATGTGTGTGTGTGTGTGTGTGCATGTGTGTACATGTATTTAAATAAAAACCACACACACACATATACATATACATATACATATACGTATCCATACATATATATACATATGTGTGTGTTTGTGTGTATACGTATTCAAATTTGAATTGAAATTAAGTTGATAATCGATGCATTAAGAGTTGGACTATTGAAAACCCACAATGATCATGGATTTTCTAATAATAAAGGAATTATTCAAAATTAGAGGGTGGATATGGTAGAAAAGCCATAATGTTAGCACTTAGCCACATGCAAGAAGCAATGGGTTACCATTTTGAATGAAGGTGGTGGGTAAAATGTAGGGGATCAATTTGGAAGAAAATTGTCAAGAACCCCAAAAGGTAGGAAAGAGATTGAAGTTGTAGGAAAAAACTAAGGAAAACTTTAATCAAAAGGCTCAACTATTGAGGTAACTCAATTCTTGAAATAGTATCGATATCACTATTATGTCTTTTCATTGTGTTAGCTAGTGTTCATCACTTCATTTGATGGTAGAACTCTATGGAAAAATGAAGAATATTGACTACCTCTATTGTTTTGTGTTTTCATTGATGTCACCATGTTGTGAATGCAAGTTTAAGATAGTGCTTGATCTAGTATTTTGATCCAGTATCTGAACTGATACTTGAGCTTTACTCTTTGGTATTTAAGTTAGAATTTCTCTGCATTTAGTAGTTGATGCTTGTGGTTTTAGGAAATGGATTGTAGATGTAAGGAGCACATACTCTTAATATCTCACGTATTTGGTGCTCATACATAATGTTTATTGATCTTTTGCATTGAAGTCTATTCCTAGCAAACTTCTTAGGGAAATTGTGTTTCGATGAAATTTTCTATATGGATCTATATGCGACCTATTTTAAGTCCTTGCTGACATAATGTAGCATGCACTAGAAGTTTGAATTATCTTCTTGAAATATTTTGTGAATATTTGGAGCCGACAGTCAGTATTTTTGGTAAATATGGAGTGCATCTAATTAGCCCGACCTAATTGATGCTTGTGGGAAAGATCAGATATATAAATGAATATGGTGGAATTTTTTTGAAATAGAGAGATAGCGAGATAGAGACAAAAGAATAGTAGAGTGAGCAAAAAGATGATGTGTGTTAAATCAGTCTTTTGAGCATCACTGGAACTGCATCAACACTGGTTAGGTGCACTGTTCTCAGTTCATTTTGGTTGTAAAGCCCAATTTTGCTTTGTTAATCATTTTTTAAGGTAGTAAGCCTCTCTTGTAGGTAACTTGAGCTTTTGTATTAGGACAGTGAGTCCTTTCAGGGCAGTGAGCCTTTTATTTTGAAGTGTGAAATACTTTATATTGTCAGCTAATCCTCATCGTGGTGTTTCCCTCGAGTTTTCCATGTAAAAATCTAGTGTTTACAATGGTAAATTACTTTTTGCTATCTATTTTTTATGCTCATACTTAATAATAGAAATGTGGTTACAAAATTGATATGTGTTGATGGTTTTAAGTTTTAATTCTAGGACAACTTATTCACCCCCTCCTCCCAGTTGTCCTACATCTTTTTAACATTTGGTATTAGAGCTTTGGTTCCTTGGTGTAGAGCTTAATCGCTTAAGGAGGTTCCCAATGGTTGATCAGATGGATGACAAAGGAGAGCTCCAAACTTCTCTTAAAGATATTAATAGATTTGAAACTGAAAATATTGACCTGAAGGAGAATCTAGATGAAGAAAATGAATGTGTCTAGAAGGGTATGTTTAGGATCATGATGGGCCAAAAAGTGGCACTATTATTGGTATTTGTAGGGTATGTGGCTGACGACTTTTTTTTACCCAAAATTGATGAAATGAAAAGGGTTTTTAGAGGAGATTCTTAGCTTTCCACCAATATAAATTATGCTTTGATTTGAATTTAATAAAGAATTATTATTAATTTTCTATTAGAATTATGACTAAAGTCCTAATTACTAGGCTGATTGAAAAAGATCTATAAATTTCAAATGGTATCACATTTTTTGAATCCAAAACATGCGTCACATTCTATGATTCACATAATATAGGATTAAAAAAATAAAATTAAATTTCATGAAGTTTTGACCAAGTTAAGGTGGTTAGACATACAAGTTTTTATATTTTTTAAAAGTTGTAATAAAAAATTCATAATTAATTATTCACTTGGAAAAAAATTACAAAAATATATGCATCACATTTGAACATGAGTCCTCTACTTATATATAAAATATTATAAAAAAATATTATCATTTTATTATGGTTAGGGTGGTTAGACAGACACCTACTTCTTATTTTTTCCCTGAAATTTAAGTACTATTGCATTGAAATTTCAAATTTTTGCCAAATAGATTTTATTTATTTTTAAATAAACCTAGTGGTTTAGAAACTACATTCAATTTTCTACATATTCTATTGTTACATATTTTTGAAATAATATAGATAACTTATTCAAAAAATTTTGTTAAGTTGCCTAACACTAATTTTTCTAAATTTTTTGCCACTTAAGGGCCTGTTTTTTCCATGATGATCCTGCACATACCTAGAAGTTGAAAGAACAATTAAAGAAATTCAAGGAAATGCACAAGAAAGTAAGCGAGTAGTTGAAACAAGAGATAATTGGATTGAAAGTGATAGTAGAAGAAAAGAAGAGAATTGAAGAATGTTTGAATACAATGGTGTAGAACAAATTTGAAGAATGCTCTAAACTTGAACATGAGGTAGTAAACTTGAGAATTGAACTAGAAAAGGAAAAGCTCTATGAGAATAATTTCAAATCAAGTTTTGATAAGCTTGGAGAATTTATTGTTGGATAGAAACCAAATAAAGAAAAAATTGGTCTAGGAAATGATGCAGGTGAAAGTTCTAAGGACAATAAGAGAATGTAGAACAAAGGAAAGCAGAAGAGAAATTCAAGAAATTTTACAAGGAGACCGCCTGTGAGGCAACATAATGCACAAAGGTATCCCTCTTTCAATGTTATTTATTTCTTCTATAATAAATATGGTCACAAGGAAACAAAATGTAGAAGCAGGAATAATCAGTTTTCTAGTCCCTTCACTAGACAATGTTTTGAATGTAAGAAGATTGGACATAAGGATACTAAATGCAGATCTTAGGTGAGAATGGTAAGTCAAGTAATGAGGAACAAATTTAATGAAGGAATCATGGATCAATTCCTTAATGGCTATTGATATACTTGCAACAAATTTGAACATAGAGAAAATCAATGTAGATCAAGAGGAAATGGAGGACACAGTAATCATAAATGTCATTTGTTATAATTGTAATAAACTAGGACATGTTTCAAAGGTTTGCATAACTAAGAAAGGAAAGGAGACTACTCCAGTAGAGAAGAATGACCCGGTAAAGAAGGTTTACAAAGAAGAAATAAAGCAAGAGATGAATAAGATCTGGATGAAGAAAGAAGAAGAAAAACTTGAAGCTATTGATGCGGTTGTGCCCTCATCTTGTATGGAAAAATCCTCCAGGAATTAGATCAAGCATGGTCTTAGGGGGAGCTATTAATAAATATTTAACTAGCTCCCTTCGGGTTTATTTTTTCTATGCCCCGGCATGTGCATCGCCAAGCCTACTCAGCCTTTTATCAAGGTTTTGATTTGCCGCTCCACATGTCTACTCTTCGCAACTTCAAGTATCGATATTCCCTTCAAATCCTGAGAAACTCCGCTGTGCTTCCATGTGTTGCGGCTGTAGGATAATTTTGTTTCTTGTCTCCTTGACACCTCATTGGGCTATGAAATGCTACTACAAAGCCCTCATTCCTAAAAGGTGCTGACGGGCCCCACAGTTGCTGACTATAATATGCACTTGCTATGTGTCTAATGTTCGCAAATCCCTTAGCGTGGAAATGAATTAGCAACTACGGGTAGTGAAATGATGCCATGCATCTCTGTTGCACCCAAATAACAATCACTACCTCCGTTATTGGTAAAGGCTCTAGTCTTTTGACACGTGTAGCCTTAATGTAAATCCTCTGCGATGAAGGAAGAAGGGTTCATGTAGGTAGTGAAAGGTTGCCACGTGCCTAACTAGCGAATCTCATATGCAGGGGATGACACTTGTCTGATTAGGCTTGGATGGGACCACTGCCATCATTGCAAAGGATGCACCTATGCCAGGGATGACTCGATGCTCGGTTTCAGATCGTCTCTATTGTAATAGCCTTGGGATATTCTAATTCTTTCATCATTTTCGGGGATTGCAAAATCTTTTCCTATTGCTGCTCTCTAAGGCGGTGGGAGTTTTTCCTACTATATATACTTTCTCTGTATTGAGAAATGGGTCTAGAATTTGGAAGAAAAGCGTTGGTTTTAGAAAAGACACCAGGCCTTTGTTATTGTTTTATTTGATTGCAAAAAACTCTCAGACTGTGCTAATTGTTCGGCCTTTTTTTTTTTCATGCTATTTGATCAAACTATGAATTGTGATTTTTATTGTCTTAACAGTTCATTTGAGAACTTCAATATATGTTGGATGCAAGTTTTCTTACCTAGATCATGTCTAAGGACTCTTCTCGGTAGTAGGAATGTATGCAATGATATTTTATGTCAATGAATGAATTGTCTATGCTATAATCTCAAGTCTCTAATGTTCTGGAACACTATAACACCATTTAGGCCCTTGAATCTATGATTTGTTGTTCCCATCATTAAATCTTGATGAATTGCCTTAGGTTAGACTTTATTTTATTATATCTACTTCATTTTCCCTTTCCAAACCCCATTATAGAAGAAGTCGACTTCTCTAAAAATTTGGAGGTTACTCAATTTAGCACAAAAGGTCCCCCTTAGATTGAGTTTTCCATAAGGCTCTGTTACCTCATCAAATTTTGGCGTTAAAAGTTTGTTCCTTTTTATGGCACGCCCGGTGGGATCGAGCTTAAATGAAATTGTGTTTTAGAAGGGTGTATGAGCCATCAACTTGTAACTAGATCTCAAACCATAAGCAACCCTAGTTTACTAGTACCTCCCCTAAGGACAATCCAAGTCACAAATCAGCTAGTAACCGTTCCATCCCCACTGCCTTTTCCTCTCACCATGTTGCCAGCCGCCAACAAAAACTACATGGCATGGGATGCCATAAGTCCCCTAGTAGCCCCGATAGTGCTCGTTGTCTGGGGCGCTATCCCAGTTTCAGCCATGAAAGCTATACCAAAGTTCACTGGAGACAGCTCAAGAACGCCATTAGAACATTTGCAGTATGTGGTAGACGTATGTCTAGTACACATGATTACAACACAGAATGTAGCCCTAAGGCTTCTCACCACGTCATTCAAAGGCAAGGTGCTGGATTGGTACCGAACACTGACACCTAATTCAATTTGCACCTGGGATGAGCTCGAAGATCCATTCTATGAGAGGTTCTTGAATGACGGAGATCGTTCTTCATTGTATTATCAACTATCTGTCATAAAACAAGCTCCCTAGGAGGCTCTGACAGAATTTAATGCCTGATTTCACACAAATTGGCTGAGGATTCCTGTTACCATATGCCCGACTCCTGCATTGGTGTTTATATTTTATCTAAAGTCCATCAATTCTGACATTTCCGTGATGATCAAGTCTTTGAGAGGAGCTACTCTACCAGATGCTTATGCTATTGCTATCAAAGTTGAGAATCATTTAATAGATTGTGAGAAATTTCCTCCTCGACCTATTATGCTAATATTTCCTAAAATATCTATCTCCATGCAAAAAATTCATGTCAACTAGCATGCTCGCAACTGCCCAGTCAATGTACACATATGTGGCAAGCCCACAAAATGTGGCTTCTACATTAGATTCTTCCAAGGAAAAAATGAGCGACCTCAAAGAGATGTTGTGAATTATGGAAAATGATATAACCACTCTTAAGCAGAACCAAGCAATGCCTCCGAAGCCTGCATATCAAAACTATCAAGGCATAGGGTCTCCTTATCAGCATAACCAATACTAGGGCATGCCTCGCGCTAATCCACCTTCCCCTTTTGCAAACCAAATGGTGTTGGTACCTACTCCACTGATGAGCACATCACCAAGCTTCGGTAGAGAATTAACCGCATGGAAAAACAACCTTATTGATGATATCAATCCATGGTGCTTTCCCTGCAGCGATGCACATATGCCCTGGAACTGTCCATGTGGCAACTTACAAAAAAAAGTGGCAGAGTAATGAAGCCAAGGCATGACAATGGAACATGGAGGTTATATATATGCCTCACCATAAATGGAGAGTGTGTTCCTTACCACACAAATGCAAGGGATGTCTTTAGAATAAGAATCTGATATTGCTTCTGATCATGTATTCTTCTCCTGGATGGAGGAAGAAGAAACAGTGTTTGCTAATGACACTTTCATATCTAAAACACCTCAAGTGCAGTATGATTATAACACACGCTCAAAAAGGAAACTCACTGGTGAGTCAGTTGTTTCGTATCCAGCCAGCCCGCAAACCAAAGGTGTTTTCGATTAGATTCCTGGTACTTCAACCATTCCGTCACCATCTAAACCCCAGAAAGAAATTATTATAACAAGAACCAAAGAGTAGAAACCTCTGAGTTTTTCACCTTTTAATGCGGTAGAACAATTGAAGAAATCATTTGTTAATGTGTCTTAATGGGACATTCTAGCTATCCCAGAACAAAAGACACTATTACAGAAAGCACTTCAAGAAGAGGTCAAGCCGACGCCAATAGAGCCATCTACTAGTACAGAGGTGATTAATCAAATACTGACAACTAAAGTCCTTACAAACAATGCAAAGGAATCCCCTACCGAGAGCATGAATAAGTTGAAACCTTAGCCCTTCTTCTTGACTCTCATTATATGAAAGAAGTTATTGCACAACAGTATGATTGATTATGGCGCTAGTACCATGGTTATGCCTAAACAGATAACTGAAACTTTGGGACTCAACTATGAACCTATGAAAAGAGAGGTAATGCAGCTTGATGGGAATAAAGTTGAGACCGTTGATGTCATAAAAGTGCTTCCTTTAACTCTATTCGTTTTCCCTAATATCACGGTGCCTAAGACACTATGGTCATAAATCTTCCTCTGATGTTTGGTCTCTATCTATCCTGAGAATTTACTTGAAAGGTGGGCAGATACTTGTCCTTGGATTGGTCACATTTGATACTCAGGACCAAACACAGTGCAAAAATGAAGATAGAATAAGAGGCTTTACATTCTTAACATGTAGTGGATGAAGCCTTGATCAATTTTGAAGTCGTGCATACTTTTATCACCAAACAAGAAATGTATTGCGTTGAATTATTAGAAGAAGAGAAGGTGAGTGGAGATCAGAATGATAATGAAGATGCTTTATTGAGTGAGCACATGGACAAGGATCCTTTTGAAAATTATCATGCTATAGGACTGGGTACCTATGTAATCTATGACGAATACCAAGTACTTCTGAAAGTTGCCAAAGAGTCTGAAGGTGGCCAAGCAAATGAGCTTTGGACACTGTACTTTGATGGAGCAAGAAGCAAAGTGGGTGTTGGAGCAGGGATATATCTAATATCCCCACAAAATGAAAAATTGTTGAGGTATTTTTGCTTTCATTTCTCTTGTTCTAACAATGAGGTTGAATATGAAGGATTGGTTCAAGGTTTAATCCTTGTGGAACAAATGGGCATTAAGCAATTAATTGTGTTTAGATATTCTAAGCTAATAGTCAACGAAGTTTGAGGAATTTTTGCGGCAAAGAATATCCACATGATATCCTATCGACACCGAGTCTGGGACCTGATTGATGGTTTTGAAGCTTTCAACATCAAGACTATTCCCCGAAGACAAAATAGCAATGTAGATCGCATGGCTGTAATTGGTGCTCAGTTTGATCCTATTTCTGACCTTCTTCAGAATAAACATTCAGTATGAGTACTAGTTCGACTGACGATCCCTGATAATGATCAGAGTTGGAAAGTTTTTGAAAGTGATGAACACATCACCTCGTTTATCCAGCATTTAGGGGAGTTCACTGATTAGCTTCAACCAAAGATTGCCAAAGCTTATGAAGGACAAATTATGCAGCTGAAATCTAATAAACTTTTGAAAGGATTGGTTACTCTCAAAAAAAAATTTGATTGTGATGAAGCTTGAAATGATAAATGAAAGTTCATAGCAGACCAAAGCAACTATGTGGACCTTCGAGTCTCTAATGGTAGGAATCTTCGAGTCAGGAAAAATGTCCTGCACCATGATAAAGAAAGACTCATCAGTTTCTACGAAAAATATGTAGTGGCATGGTCCTGTGATGATTTGGAGGGGTATAATCCTGATATCATTCAACACACTATTGAGCTAATAGAAGGTGCAAAACCAGTCCGACAAAAACAGAGGCCCGTCAACCTTAAAATTGAAGCCCTAATGGCGTAAGAGCTAACCAAGCTCATTGAGTCACGCATTGTCTTCCCAATCAAGCATAGTACTTGGGTATCGAATCTGGTCTCGGTCTGAAAGAAGAATGGAGATATCCATTTATGTGTGGACTTCCAAGACCTAAAAAAAGCATCCCTAAAGGACCACTATCTACTACCTTCAATGGAGTCAATCCTACAAACGGTTGCAGGATTGGAAATGTTTTCTCTACTGGATGGTTTGTCTAGTTACAATCAGATCCGAGTTAAAGAAGAATATCAGCACAAGACTACGTTCACCACAAAGTGGGGAACATTTGCATATGCTAAAATTCCTTTTGGTTTATCCAATTCCAGGATGACATTCTAGCAGGCGATGGACATTGCATTCAACGAACTAATTAATAAGTTTATTTTAATCTATTTGGATGATCTTACTATGTTCTCTAAATCTAAGGATGATCATTTTGATCACTTAGAATTAGTTTTTCAAAAATTCCAAGAGTTCGGAGTTTCCATGAACTCGAATAAATGTGTATTCGGAGTATCGCAAGGTAAGTTGTTGGGGAATGTTGTCTCTAAGGAAGGGGTTTCAATTGACCCCGAACGAGTAAAGGCTATCAAAGAACTTCCCCTTCTGGTAAATAAGAAAGGTGTTCAGTCTTTCCTGGGCAAAGTAAATTTTGTCAGCAAGTTTATTTCTGATTTTGTGGGAATAATTAGGCCGATCACCCAGATGCTAAAGAAAGATCAGACATTCAAGTGGGTGACCGAAGCTTGAGAAGCTTTTAAAAGGTTCAAGGAAGCTATTTACATAGCTCCAGTATTGGTTAATCTAGATCAATCTAAGGATTTTATAATGTATGTGTTCAACAACATTTCTAGTATCACTACTATCCTAACTCAAAAGGATGATGCTTAAGGAGGTGAACATCCAGTGGCATTCTACTCCTAGACCCTAAAGGAATATGAGGCGAATTATAATTTTTTTGAAAGATAGGCCTTTGCAATAGTGAAAGGGCTTAAAAAGTTTTGCCATCTAATTTCCTGCAACAAGGTGCTGGTGTATGTCACACATTCTAGTGTGCGTGAATATATCATGGAAGGGGAGATCATGGAAAAAAATGGCTAATTGGATCACCAAGATCCTTGAGTATGACATTGAAGTCAAGCCTACTAAAACTATTAAAGGAAGAGGACTATGTGAGTAAATGGCACAGAATAAGGAGGTACCTGCCACAGAGGATCCACCAGAGCTTGTCTTGATGAATGAACCAAAATCAGAAGGTGGTTGGCTAACTGATAGAATGAGATTTATGCAAACTAGAAGGTATCCGTTAGGTCTCTCATCCCAAAAAAGAAGATATTACCGACTGCAAAATTGTGAATATATGCTAATAGAGGGAGTCCTTTTCAAAAATAATTTCAATGTTGTTTTCCTGTGATGCGTCACTTTGGAGCAAGTGAAGAGGATCCTCGATGCATTCCATAATAGCGCTACAGGCAAACATTTCTCTGCTAAGACCACCGCCATTAAAATAATGCATGCTAGCTATTATTGGCCTACACTTTTTAATGACTCCTAGTCTTTGGTGAAGTCTTGCAAAAAGTGCCAATTCTTTACTGACAAGAGAAAGAATTCCACAATGCCCCTCAAACCCATAGTGGCAGATGAACTGTTTGCGCGATGGGACCTGGACTTCATCAAAATGATCAATCTAGTTTCTAGCGCTAGACACAAGTGGATTATGACCGCCACTGACTACTTCACAAGATGGATGGAGGCTTTTTCAATTAAGAGTGCAATAGAAATAGAGATCGTAGACTTCCTCGAAGGGCTGGCGACAAGGTTTGGTGCTCCGAAGACTATCATTTTGGATAATTCCAAAGTCTTCTTAGGTGCAAAGGTATGTCACTTTGCATTAAAGAATGACATATTCCTCAAACCGTCATCAAACTATTACCCACAGGGAAATGGTCTAGCAGAGTCTACAAACAAGAGTCTAGTTCGATTCCTTAAGAGGATTGGTTCAGAATATTGGAGGGAATGGCATAAAAATATTTGAACAAACACTCTAGGAAAATTGCATAACTCCTAAGCAAGTCCTTAAGACTTTGCCTTATGAGTTGGTGTATGGAAAGGGGGCGTTGTTTCCCATAACCATGGAAATTCTGGCACTCCAACTACTGAAGTCTCTCGAGGTAGAACAAAATGGTGCCATGGAGGTTCGACTTGCCGAACTGCTAGAAGTACAGGAAAAAAGGGAGAATTCCCTAATAGCCATGACAAACCATCAACAAGTGGTCAAGAGATGGTTTGACAAGAAGGCTTCTGACCAAGGTCTAAAATGTGGAGAGTTAGTATTAAAGTATGATAATAGGGCTGCTAAGCCAGGTCAGCATGGTAAATTTGACAGCCTATGGGAGGGTCCCTTTAAAATTATTTGCTGCAAATAACATAACACTTTTGAACTAGAAAATATGGAACATGAACCCTTAGGAATCCCGGTCAATGGGATTCATCTTAAGTTGTTCCATTAGGAACTGAGCTCTATTTTTGTACATATGTGAATAGTTATTTTATTTTATTTTATTTTATTTTATTTTGGTTTCTTTGGACAGTCTTTTTCAAAATTAGTTTGTGCTTCTACAAAATTAACCCATTATTATGGAGGGTGGAATACCAGGATTGCTTTATACAAAACACACCCATGTGCAAAGAAATAACTGAATGAAAGTTGAGAACCCACAAAACTAAAATACAAAATGAAGGAAAGAGCATGGATTTTCTATAAAAAGAGATATATATCTATATATATATATATTCTTTACATTGCAAAAGTCACTAGGAAGCCATATTTCAAAATGCACAAGTATTTGAGCTATTATATATATGGTAGCCTTTTTTAAAGCTTATTTACAACTATAAGGCGGGCATTCTGAACAGCAGTGGGAAATGGAGTAAACAGGAAAAAATTTTAAAGCAGGAAGGGGTTTTCATCCAAAGGCATGGCTAGCGACAATTGATGCATTAACAACAACATCCACCTCTTCCTCATTCACAAGTTCTTCGGCAACACTAGCAACATCGTTTGGTACAACTTCCATTGGTAGGGGGAATACCAGGTTCCTGAAATTAGTATACCAATCTACGTCGTAGAAGGGTATTACGTTATAGTTGTGGAACAAGAAATGTAGGGCCTGGGTAACCCTCTGCTAGTGCTCGTTGTAAATTTGTAGGTAGAATCTGTAGAGAAATGGCAACCAAATGACAACAACTTCTTCCTCGATTAAGTGACAGAGGTTGCTAGCTAACGATAGACCTACTCCGTAAGCAGTGTGGGCAACAACATCGCTAAGGCTATTTAGGTACTTTTTTGGGGAAGACTTCTTTGACAAGTTTTAGGATAAGAGGTCGGGGGATGTTGATGTCTAGCATGGATGCCACAAAGTGTGAGCATATGTTGGTGTTCACCCGATACTTTTCCTTATACTCTATGTAGTATTTACCCAGAACCCACTTTATGGCTATCAGGACCAAAGAATGCTTGTTCTTGGTCATCCGTTTTAGCCTCCTAGTAGATATCTCCCCTAGGAATGTCGTCTATGACTTATATGAAGTTAAACGAACTAGGGTGTCTATTGAAAGGAAATAGAAAAGAGTAATGGAAAGAACTAATAAATGAGCAATTGTTTGAAGGAAAGATATTACCAAATAGATTGAAGAAGCAAAACCAAGCACCACCAAAGCATGAGAGACACAAGAATTTGTTAAGGGGAAAAAATAAGAAAAAACCCCAATATTATGAATGGAGGCAAAATGCCTAAAGAATAATACAAAGAGAGAGAGAGAGCTTCAACCTTAGCTTGCTTGCTTTAATCTTGAAGAATGAGAGGAGAAGCACCTCAATAAGTAGAGGTGAGAAAGAGGAGTTAGAATGTAACTCCCAACTCAATGAATGCCACCATTCATCTATGTGTGTGCAAAGTGTCACCTCTTAAGGAGGTGGTTACAAATATTCCTTAATAAAGGAATTAAAAATAAGCCATCCTCACATGTGTGAGATGACAAAAAGACAAAAGACTTGTAGGGATTCCTTTGGAATATTCCTACAAGTTAATAAATAATTACAATTAAAGAATAACCTTTACCAAGTAAAGATTAATCTTCTAACATCCCCCCTTAAGCTTTACTTGGGGAGGTTACATAAACCCTTCAATGGGTTGTAATCCAAGATTTTTACAATGGAAGAGAAATTTATCTTTACAAAGAGCTTTGGTGAGAATATCTGCAACTTGATCTTCACCTTTACAATACAAAAGAGAAATTTGCTTGTCTTCAATTTGCTCTCTAATGAAATGATGTTGAAGAGAAATGTGCTTGGTCCTTGCATGAAAAATTGGATTCTTTGCCAAAGCAATAGCACTTTGATTATCACAATATAAAGGAGTAGGATCCTTTGGAGGTAGACCCAAGTCTTCAAGTAATCTTCTTAACCATAATGCTTCTTTAGATGCATTTGTACAACCTTTATATTCAGCTTCTGTAGAACAAAGAGAAGTAGATTGTTGTTTCTTACTATTCCATGAGATTGCACCTGATCCAACAAAGAAACAATAACCACAAGTAGATCTCCCATCATTGGGATCACCTCCTAAATCTGAATCAGTATAACCCTTTAAAGAAAAATCACAATTTGCATCATAAAAAAGACCAAGATTAAGAGTACCTTTAACATATCTTAAAATTCTTTTTGCAACTTTAAAATGAGTTTGTTGTGGTTTAGACATAAATCTAGAAACCAATCCAACACTATAAGAAATATCAGGTCTAGTAAGAGTTAGATAATTTAAACTTCCTACTAATTGCCTATATAAAGTAGGATCAACAAAAGGAGTTTCCATATCAACCATTAATTTAGTTCCTAATTCACAAGGAGTAGAAACACACTTTGCATCATTCATTTTAAATCTATCTAAGAGATCTTGAGCATATTTATGTTGAGAAAGAAAAATACCTTTAGGTGTTTGCCAAATTTGCATACCCAAAAAATAATGTAATAGGCCTAAATCAGTCATTTGAAATTGTTGATTGAGTTGAGACTTAACATCACTAATCAAATTGTTAGAACTAGAAGTGATAATTAAATCATCAACATATAAAATAATAATCACAATATCATCTTCACTATGCTTAATATATAAATTTGGATCATTTTTACTTCTAATGAAACCTTGAGATAAAAAGAAAGCATTGATCTTTGAATACCATTCTCTAGGAGATTGCTTTAAACCATATATTGATTTCTTCAATTTGCAAACAAGATTTTCATTACCTTCCTTAATGAAACCCAAAGGTTGAGACATATAAATTTCTTCATGTAAATCACCATTTAAAAATGCACTTTTAACATCCATTTGATGAATAGGCCAATGCATATGAGAAGCTAAAGCAAGAACTAATTTAATAGTGGGCATCTTAGCTACTGGAGCAAAAGTTTCATTATAATCTAAACCTTCAATTTGAGAAAAGCCCCTAGCAACTAATCTAGCTTTAAACTTGCTAACTTCATTATTTGCATTAACCTTAGTTTTATACAACCATTTGCATGAAACAAGATTCTTACCTTGAGGTAATGGAACTAAATCCCAAGTATTATTAGCAATTAAAGTATCATATTCTTCTTGCATAGCCTTTTGCCAATGAGGTTGATCTTTAGCTTGTTCATAAGTTTGAGGATCATTTGAATTCATAATGTTAGACATCAAAGCATGATTACAATAATTTGCCTTTCTTCTTTTAGGTGGATTTTTAGCTAAATAATCCTCACTTTCTTGCAACAAATTTTTAAACCATTTTGGCATTCTTTTAGATGTAGGAGTATCATCACTAGAAGAAGAATCATGAGTAGAGATTTCAACATTTTCATCATCACTATCACTATGAGTAAGAGATGCATTAGGAGGGTTAAGAGGAGTTTCAACTTGAGGATTATCCTCCACAACAATAACTTTATTTTGAGAAGAATCAATATTATGCACTTTAGAACAATCATGAACACCATTTTCAGCAATGCATACATCTCTAGCAACTTTAACTTTGTTAGTAAGAGGATTATAAACTCTATAAGCTTTAGAATGTTCATCATAACCAACAAAAATATGATAAGAAGATTTAGCATCTAATTTTTGCCTCTTTTGTTTAGGTTTGTGAACATAAGCAATTGAACCAAAAATCCTTAAATGCTTAAGATTGGGCTTCCTACCAGACCAAGCTTCTTCAGGAGTTATATCCTTTAAAGCTTTAGTAGGAGTCCTATTGATAATGTAAGTAGCACAAAACATAGCTTCTGCCCAAAATTTATAAGACATATTTTTAGCATGTAACATACATCTAGCCATTTCAACAATAGTTCTATGCTTCCTTTCCGCTACACCATTTTGTTGAGGTGTATAGGGAATAGTTAGCTCATGCTTAATACCAAATGATTTCAAATAACTATTAAAAGCATTATTCACATATTCTTTACCATTATCAGTTCTAAGAATTTTAAGTTTAAAACCAGATTGCCTTTCAACAAATTTATGAAATTCAGAAAATATATCAAGAACTTGATCCTTACTATGAAGAAAATAGATCCAAGTTCTTCTAGAAAAATCATCAACAAAAGTAAGTGCATACCTTGATCCTTGGATGGAGTTATTCTCCATGGGTCCCAAAAGGTCACTATGAACTAGGTGCAACTTATGAGTTGCCCTCCATGATTGACCATGTGGAAAGGGCTCCCTATGCATCTTACCACTCATGCATCCTATGCATACAATTTTAGATGGAACAATACTAGGCAATCCATCTACCATATTAAGCTTTTGCATTAAAGCAATATTGTTAGCATTTATATGACCAAGTCTTTCATGCCAAACATTGAAATCAATGGTAGATATTAAAGAGCATCTAGATTGAGAAAACTCATAAAATTTGAACAAATTATCATTGTCTAATTTAGCATTAGCAATGACCTTGTTTTGTTTTGGATCAATAACATAGCACATATCTTTGTAAAATTCTATTTTATAATCTTGACAAAGCTTAGCAACTGAAAGCAAGTTAGTCTTTAATTCAGGAACATATAAAACATCATGCAATTTACCATTAGGAACATTCACATCTCCAATTGCTTCTACTTTACAAGTATGATTATTAGCAAGTTGAAGAGGAACATTAGATATATCAGGTTGCATAGACTCAAAAACTTCTTTATGTGAAGTAACATGTTGAGATGCACCTGAATCAATAACCCATTCAAGAGGTTGAGAAACATTAGAACTACAAGTAAAAGCACGTCTAGATTGATTTGCATTATTTTGAAACTTATTATTATTAGGTTTATTTTGTTGTTGATTATTTTGCTTCATAGGCTTTTTCTCATTTTTCTTTTTAAAACAAGTGTTTTGCCAATGACCATCCTTATTACAATAAGTGCAATGTGGTTTCTTAGAAGAGTTAAACTTTCTAGGATCATTGCCATTATTATAATGAGGTTTGGAATTATAATGTTGTTGTTTAGAATGAGGTTTAAAATTTTGCTTATGATTAGACAAGAAAGCATGTTCATTAGACTTAAGAGTACCAAACTGAATTAACTTAGCCTCTTCTTGTCTTAATAAATCACGAAAAATATCATAAGTTAATTGAGTAGCTAAAGAAGGAATAGCTAATTGAGCATGAATATTAGTAATGAATTGTTGAAATTGTCTAGGAAGACACTTTTTAAGAATAAGATGAATTAATCTAAGATTATCTAATTTAACTCCTAAACCATCTAATTGACTATTTAAACCATCAAATTTCAATAAAAATTCATCCATAGATTTAAAATCAGAATACCTCAAATCTTCAAGTTGATCTTGAATTTGAATTTTTCTTGATTCATTTATACTATCATAAATTGTTTTGAGTTTGTCCCATGCTTCGTAGGCAGTTGTGCATGTCCCAATATGAACATAAAGTTCGGGTGACATGGAGATACCTATGAGGCCAAGGGCTTCTTCATTTTTAAGATTCCATTTTTCGATTTCATCTTTGGATGCGGATGAACCTGGTTTAGATTTAGGATCCGTTGCAACATCCAAAAGATGTTTAAATCGAAAAATGAAAGAAATGTGAGTTTTCCAAGAATGATAGTTAGAACTAGTTAGTTTAATCTCAGGAATTAAAGTTGACATGATTACAAAATAATTTAAAAAATCACAACTTTATGAGAAAAATAATAGCTATGTAAATATTTGTTTACAAAAATTTAAAAAATATCCTTCGTGATTGAAAAAATAATAATTTATTTAAACCAAAAATTAAAAAAAATAATGAATTTTGAAAATTTAATAAATATGAATAAAAATAATAACAAACAAATTAAAACATATAAAATTTAATGATTAATTAAATTTTTTAATAAACCAAAAAAGAAAATTAAAACTTAATATAAAAAGCTTTATAAAGATTATACGTGAAAAAAGCTTTTAGAATCTATGATTTTAAAAAAACTTCTAAGAGATCTACTTTTTCTTAAAAAGATAAGAGATTTACTTTTACTTAAAAAGATGAAAAAAAGGTTATGAGTTAAAATTTAAAATCTTTTTGTTTGAGATTTACTTTTACTTAAAAAGATAAAAAAAGGTTACAAGTTAAAATTTAAAATTTTTTGTTGAAATTGCCCCACTTAAAAGATAAAAAAGTTCTAAGGTTAAAATTTAAAATTTGTTTAGAATTTTGGGCGGGCAAAGAAGAAATGGGGGTTTATTCTTATTTAATAAAAAATTTTATCGGGCCTTTTTAAAAAAATTCTATTAAAACCGCACTCTTGTAAAGATAAAAAGAAAATGATCTTCAAAGAGAATGACCTGGAAAAGCAAAAGGGCGGGCGGTGAATTTGAAATGTGTTTGAGAAGAATTTGAGCCAGACTTAGAATGGTAGAGCAAGCAGAGGCGGTTGGATGGGAGCCATCTACAGAGAGCAACGCAAATGGTTGAAACAGAGAACCCGAGAAAGAACCTGCAAAAAAAGCTATGAGAGAGGACAACAAAGAGGTTGCAAGAGCAGCTACGAAAGATTAAGGGTTTTTTTTAATTTTTATTATTTTATTTTTAAAGAAATTTTAAAATAGAAAAAACAGGGGCTAAAGCCCTTAATATTTAGGATTAGATTTTTTTAATTTGTTTTTTTAACAAAATATTATAAATATCTAAAATAGGATATTAAATATTAAAAAAAATTCAAAAGAAATAATTTCTTCAGTAGAACAAGGGTTAAAGCTTGTTTTAAAGAGAATATTTGAACATGCAAATGCAAAAAAATATTTTTTTATAGATTTAGTCTGATATAGCAAAAAAGATTATAGATCTAATTTTTTTTAAATATAATAATGGGGGTTTCTAAAAATTGCATAAATTTAAACATGCATGTAAATTATAATGAATTTTTTTTACAAAATTCAAAATATATTGCTTTTTTACAGATTTAACTTAATATTGAAAAAAAAAAGAAAATTATAGAACTAATAAATTGTTCTGTTTTTTTGCAAATTAGTATATTAGATCTGTAAAAAAAATAGATTAGCTTTTTTTTGAACTAGAGTTAGAGCCCTTAAAAAATTTGATTTTTTTACAAAAAATTGAACATGCAAAAAATGGGTATTTTAAAAAATTGAACTATAACCCTTTATTTGAGGGTTTCTAAAATTTGGCAAAAAAATAAACATGCATGCAAACTAAAATACTTTGAAATTTGAAAACCAAAGAACTTAGAAATCTTTAGATAAAAAAAAATTCCTGCACAAAGGTTAGAAGACAAAGAACAATCAAGATTAGGCACTAGCTCTTCTTCTCCTCTTGAGAGTGTCTCCAATGGTGTGCTAAAAAATCTGGTAAACCTTCAACAATATAGCTCACAAGATATTAGTAATACCAAGCTCTGATACCATGAAAGGAAATAGAAAAGAGTAATGGAAAGAACTAATAAATGAGCAATTGTTTGAAGGAAAGATATTACCAAATAGATTGAAGAAGCAAAACCAAGCACCACCAAAGCATGAGAGACACAAGAATTTGTTAAGGGGAAAAAACAAGAAAAAACCCCAATATTATGAATGGAGGCAAAATGCCTAAAGAATAATACAAAGAGAGAGAGAGAGCTTCAGCCTTAGCTTGCTTGCTTGAATCTTGAAGAATGAGAGGAGAAGCACCTCAATAAGTAGAGGTGAGAAAGAGGAGTTAGAATGTAACTCCCAACTCAATGAATGCCACCATTCATCTATGTGTGTGCAAAGTGTCACCTCTTAAAGAGGTGGTTACAAATATTCCTTAATAAAGGAATTAAAAAATAAGCCATCCTCACACATGTGTGAGATGACAAAAAGACAAAAGACTTGTAGGGATTCCTTTGGAATATTCCTACAAGTTAATAAAAAAATTACAATTAAAGAATAACCTTTACCAAGTAAAGATTAATCTTCTAACATCTATAGTTCTGACACCATTCCTATGCTTTTGAGCTAATGCCAAAATTTATCTATCACCTAACCTATGAGAAGTCCTGCCTAAAACTCTACTACCAACCTATCACTTCTCGAATGTTAAGTATGATTTCCTAACTACTTATTGGCCTATTTATAGAAAAAATGACAAGACGCATGCTAATCCATTTTGAGAAAATGCGATAATAAGCTAGTTTCCAATTTGAAAGGTGTGCCTACATTTGCTCATATTTCCGAGCTAGTTGCATCTGCGAGAGTATGGCTAAATGCATGCTTGATTAATAGGAGCTAATTAATTAGCTTCAAAATGGTGGCACTCATTGACAGTAGAACATATGGCCATAATATATTGTGTCATCTCACAAGTGTTTCCTAGAGCCCAAGGCGATATTCATATCTTTTTAGGCCGTGATCGTTTGTTTTGGTGTAATCATTCTGACCAAGATATTGATTACCAACGCATGCTAACGCAAGGTTAAGGAGAGAATAGCCGGCTCAAGTTGCAAGGGGATCACAATGTATCACACGATTTCCAAGCGCAATGATGAACTCTGGCCGCCTCAAAATAGCAAGTAGTTCATTTTGAGAGAATTGCAAAATTAACAGTACATGTTGAATTAAATGCAAAAGGCATACTTTCGTCTACCACCTTGAGGAAAGGTTGCCAAACATTGTATGAAAAGGCTTAATATTTCAAAGTATTTTCACAATGCCAAAGCTAAAAAGTATAGGGTATTCTTTTTCTGTGTGTCCAGAACTGAGAAAAATTGCAGATCCAAGAACTTGCAGAGATCTTCACCCAAGGAAAAATGTCGAAGACTTCATCGCAGCCAATGAAGGAAGAAATTAGCCAGGAGTTATTTACAACTATATGTTCTTTAGAGGAGGTTTATGTCTATGAGGACGTGGCGTATGCTATGCCTAGTATACCCAACAAGCCAAAGAGGGCCTATATAGAAGAGCTAAAAAGACCCAAGGATTGCAGAAACAAGAAAAGGGTTGAAGAGAAATGGGATAATAGCTATGATCCATGGTTTGCAAAAAATCCTAAGTCCTTAAGAGAAGCAACCTGTGCAAGGTTGACAGTAGTAAAGGTGGACCAATCTATGGCGAGGAGAATTTGGTTTAGTGGTCTGCCTCAATACATGGTCCCATTGGTGCACTACTACCCAGAGGTAGTCGATGCTGCTATCCAGTTTTATAACCCTGATACCCACTACATTGAAGGCCACAACCTAAGGGTGAACCTCACCCCACAGGCTATCTGGAATATGCTATGCATACCAGACCCAAGTAAGAGAAAAGAGAATATTGAGCCCTTCTACCTTGGAAAATGAGAGAAAACATGGAGGGCAATGAAAAATAATTCATAGTTCTTTTTGGAAGAGACTGGTAAGAAAGGCATCCCAGCCACTAAACTGCTGAGTATTCTGTTGTCACGCGGTGCGTTACACGATGATCTACAGAGTGCCATGTCCATGCTAGCCTTTGTGTGTGGCCAGGGCTCTGATGAGAAGGAGGAGACTTTTCAACTAGGACCAACGTTCCAATTTCACAAGTAGTATGATCTCTTCTTGTACAATTTTGTTGAATTTATGGTGAAGGAAATGATATGAAAAATAGAGAATTACCCAGTGGAGGGGAAGTTTAGATTTGTCTCCTTCTTGGTACACATGATTTTGCATCAAAACCCTAATTTCTTCACCCATTATTTTCCATTATCAAATTTTGATGAGCGGAATAAAAGGAAGTCAGTATTCACGTGGATGCCTTTTCTTTCAGCATCATATGATTATTATGCATTTTTAGACTATTTTATAGCTCCGGTCTTGCATGACTTAAATGGAAGGGTGACATAATTTGGATCGATAGGGATCATACTAGATTTATGTAGAGTTTCACTCCTTCCTGTGACTGGTTCTTAGGCAAGGATTTCACGATTCTTCGGATGTGGTGTTGTACTGGTAAACCTTGCCTGCTCCCAGCCTGTGTCACATATAGGGTGCTTGCACTAGAAATGTTTTGGCAGGTGTGCATAATTGATTTTACCTTCTATAGCAGAAAAAAGGTCAAGAGGAAGGGGTTCTTCTCTTGTCTGAAGAATTTCAAGTCGTTAACTCTAATTAAGAAACAATCGGACCAGTTGTTGGAGGATAAGCTAGCTTATCTAGGGTTGGTGTTGGTAAATGATTAGTGGGAATACAACCATATTGATGACTTTCCAAAGCCACACATGAGAGTTTCCCATGTTCCCCAACCTTACTGGGAGAAGCAGCGTAACCCGTGGGTAGACAAAAATAAAGATTTTGTTGAATTGGCGTGTATTACTATGCAAGACACTAGAGGGTCATGGCACAAGTTCTACTTTGCTGTGGAAGTGGCCCAAGATGATGTCCTCATGGAGCATGGCATGTAAAATAGGTTGAAGAAGAATGAAGAATGGAGTGATGAAAAAATAGAAGCTTTCTGGAAGTACCGCCAAAAAACAACACAGTTGGATGCCCTTTACAATAGTCTAAAGGATGACTAGGAATTTGAGAAATGGTGGAATGAAGGTCATCCTAGCTCTAGCTCTAGTACTAATAGGAGCAAAGACCTAGGGGAAGAGTCCAAGGGGCAGTATAAGGAAGTAGCAACATCAGCCTCGTCTGCGCCGAAGGAGAAAGGCCTCATTCAACCTTCCTATATGGCTACGAATGTGTGTTTTAATATCTCAAGAGGCTCACATACACTCACTTGGGCTGCTAAACCAGCCAGGTTATCATTGCAGCAAACATAGGTGACAACCGAGGCTGGAAATACCCCACCTACGGAGAGGTAGCACATGAGGAACATAATCAGAGAAGATCGCAAGGACCTATTAGAGGAAAAATAATCATAGCTAGTCAAGAGCTTGATGTTGAGGATGAATCACTGACAATTTTAGAGCCGCCATCAACCAGTCAACAGGTAAGATTCGCTCCTTCTTCCCTCACTTCTCATTCCTTGGTATCTTCCCCTACCTCACTAGCGATCCCCACCATTAGTATTGGCCCTATGCCTCCTACTTTTATTCTGACATATTCAAAATGCTTCACCCAGTTTTTGCAAGCCACTTCACTCGTCTTTACTCCTCCATGGACCCTTACGCCCATTGTTGCCACTCAGACTCTCCTTGCCTTAGTTTTAGAAAACACACCCCCAGTGAGTGCCCCTTCCTTTTTTGCTGTTACTACCAATCCTTTTCCATCACAACAAGCTGATACCACATTGTAAACCCCGCTATCATCCCATCCAATGAGCCTCATGGCTGATTCCCCAGCTCAATAATTACAAATGACGAGTCTTGTTGTCGAGCCTCAAACCAAACTATGGAATGTTCCCCACTTATCCCCACAAACTATTACTCTCCAAAAGAAGAAAATTCTCGTGCCTATGAAGATTACCTATCTCTATGTTCTGCCTTCTAGTGCTCCTTTCGTAAGAGGACTAGTTTCATCACTAGCTAAATTCATAGCACAAATTGATTGTGGAAAAGAGGCACTCGCAAATAGAATGAGAAAGCGCAGGGAAAAAGATGACAATGTTCCTGCTGAGCCAAAGGTATAGGCTCTTTACGATGAGGCCCAACAAGAATTGAAGTTCGCAACCATGTACCCCAGGGTAACCAAGCCTTAGGGAGAAATGAGCCTAGAAGATTATGAAATATATGTAGTAGGGCTCAACATGAAGGTGGGCCAACTACAGGATAAGGTTGAAATCATGGAGGAAACACAACGGGTAGTCACTTCCGACATCCTTAAAATTGGCTGCCAGTTAAAGAGGAAGGATGAGTAGCTTAACACAACAAAAGAAAGGATTAGTTTTTTGGAGAAGAAGGAGAAATCCCTGGAGGTAGATGTTGCCCATTTGACAGAAAGGGTGCTGACAACAGAAGATGAGGGGAACAAACTTTAGGGTGAAATTGTGAAGACTCAGGTTGCTGACCCTGGCATAATAAAAGAGCTGCAATCTAAGAACCAGGAGGCAGATTAGAATCTACAACTTTGGAATGAAAAATTGGAGCAGCTTCGCCTCGAGTATAGTCAAGGAATGGCACAAAGAAGTGAAGCACCAGAGTGCCAAAAGGCTCAATATGAGTAGAAATTACGACAAAAGGAGGATGAGTTTAAGGGCCTAAAATCTCAAATAGAGGAAGAAATTCAAGAGAGAAAGTCTTCTCTAGAAGAGAACTTGTCAAATCACTCTCGAGTCGAAGAAAAATGGAATAAAGAAATGAGCAGTGCTGCGAAGCGGCTAGTGTCCGAGAAAAGAAAAGGGATATAATTAGCTGAGGCCATTATTTCAAAGGACATAGAGATTTCTTCTCTTAAAAGCTCTCTCCTAATTCCCCCTTCCCAGCTAGACATCACTTTGTTGATCAGGAAATTGTATATCTCCCACTAGGAAAAAATTAAGGCCTTTTTCCTAACACTGCAGCCTACCCTGCAATTCATCACCAAGGCATCAAGGCTAATCCAGGAGGCCCATCATATGGTTGAGAAATTCCCATAGTTCATCATTGAGAAGGTTCCTAAGGCCAAAGATCTTCTCATCAAACTATACTCGATCTCTAATGAGATCCTTGTTGGAGCGGGTATTGAGGATTGAGATGCTACTGCTCAAACAACAAACAAATTCATCAATTGCCACTCCGCCTTCCAGTGCACTAAAGCAACCATAGCTATTTTGAGTAAGACACTAGATGGCATATAGGGATGTTTCTCTGAGTTAAACAAGATGGGATTGTCACCCCTATTCCTTGAGGATGGCTCTGTTGCCACAATCGAGCAGATTACAGAAAGGATAGAGGAGAAGGAAAGCGACCCAAAGGATTTTAGGGATTTCAACCATCCTCCCACGAAAACCAACATTGATGGAGTCATTCACCCACTCTCACAACTACTATTTCATATACAAACAGGGGCTGGTTTACCCAATGTGTCGCTTCATAAAGAAACTATATATCTAAGTGGAGCACAGGAGAATTTGCGCAACATAGTGAAGCTGTCTAAGGATGAATGGTCACCTTTGTAGGTGGCTCTTTCCAATCTTTGACTCCATTGGCCTAATGAAATGGGACTCTGGTTTGTGGAACCAGAAAAATTTTAGGTTCTCTCTTCCTTAGTTGAAATGCCCCAGATAGTCACCAAAATTTGTTAATAAATATTTAACCAGCTCCCTTCGGGTTTATTTTTTCTATGTGCCAACCTGTGCATCGCCAAGTCTTCTCATCCTTTTATCAAGGTTTTGATCTGCTGCTCCATGTTTCTACTCTTCGCTACTTTGAGTATCAAAATTACCTTCAGATCCTGGGAAACTTTGATGTGCTTCCACGTGTTGCAGCTATGGGATACTTTTGGTTCTTATCTCCTTAACACCTCATTGGGCTGCGAAATGCTTCCAAGAAGCCTTCATTCCTAAAATGTGCTAGTGGGCCCCACATTTGTTGACTATAGTATGCACTTTCTACGTGTCTAATATTCGCAAATTCCTCAGCATGAAAATGAATTAGCAACCATGGGTAGCAAAATGCTACCACACGTCTCTGTTGTGCTCGGCTGACGATCACTCCCTCCATTGTTGGTAAAGGCTCTGGTCTTTTGACATGTGTAGCCTTAACACAAATCCTCTATGGTGAAGGAAGAAGGGTTCATGCGGGTAGCAAAAGGCTGCCACATGCCTAACCAGTGAATCTCATATGCAGGGAATGATACTTGTCTAATCGGGCCTGACTGGGACCACCGCCAGCATTGCAGAGCATGCACCTATGCCAGGGATGACTCAATGCTCAGTTCCAGATTGTTTATGTTGTAACGACCTTGGGATATTCTGATTCTTTCATCATTGTCGGGGATTGCAAATTTTTTTTCTGTTGCTGCTCTCTGAGGTGGTGGGAGTTTTTCTTGCCATATATACTTTCTCTATATTGAGAAATGGGTCTGAAATTTGGAAGAAAAACACTAGTTTTAGAAAAGACACCAGGCCTTTGTTACTATTTTATTGATTGCAAAAAACTCTCAGACTGTGCCAATTGTTTAGCCTTTCTATTTTTTCATGCTATTTGATCAAACTGTGAATTATGATTTTTATCGTCTTAACAGTTCATTTGAGAACTTCAATATATGTTGGATGGTAGTTTTCTTGCCTAGATCATGTCTAAGGACTCTTCTTGGTAGTAGGAATGTATGCAATGATATTTTATGTCAATGAATGAATTGTCTATCCTATAATCTCAAGTCTTTGATGTTCTAGAACACTTTAACACCATTTAGGCCCTTGAATCTATGATTTATCATGCCCATCATTAAATCTTGGTGAATTTCCTTAGGTTAGAATTTATTTTATTATATCTGCTTCCTTTTCCCTTTCCAAACCCTATTATAGAAGAAGCCAAATTCTCTAAAAATCCAAAGATTACTCAATTTAGCATAAAAGGTCCCCCTTAGACTGAGTTTCCCATAAGGCTCTATTACCTAGTAAAATTTTTGCTTTAATAGGAGCATTATCAGAAAATCATAAAACCCCCTAGATATATGGTGTGTCAGAGGTTGGAACAAGGATGAGATGAGAAGAATTAAGAATGAGAGGTTCTGGAAAAAGAGCTGGTAGAAAACATGCTATTATAATGATTTGTGGACCAAATTAGGGTTTTTTGTGTTGAGAAAAATGCTTTTAGTAGCTTTTTGATATTTTCCACAGTTAATGTGATTAGGGTGTGTTCGATGAATTTTAAGTTGAAGTTTGTGAATTATTTTGGTTAATTGTGCATTTGGAGAACTTAGAAGGTGCCCTGGAGTGATCTTGATGCAAGCGTGAAGCAATTCTAAAGGGTTTCAAAGAAATTGACTCAGGTAATCTCAATTTCATTTCTCTATTTGCAGAAAGGGGAAGAAGGAAAAATGAAGTTTTGAAATTGATGAATTAGAGGAAATGTAGAGATGGACATAGAATTGAGTGATTTCATTCCTCTGAAGTGGAAAGGAGTGGAGTTAGAAGAATTCAATCATAGAAAGATGAAATAAATGGAGCTAGGGCTAAGAAAAAGTGAATTATAGAACATCAAAACCCTAGGTATGGATTTGTGGAGTGAATTTTTGTGGGTTGTCGAAAAGGAGTTTATTTTGTTCCTATTGAGTTGTTTCAAGGACATAAGTATTGTATTAGAAAAACTCTACCTAGTTACAAAGGAAGTGACTGAGGCGATAATTAGCTTATCTAGTATTGGAGATCTTCTTGGAAGGAAAAATATAAAGTACAAAGATGTGAAGGAATTGACCAATATTAGCAAACAGCCACAGGATATTTTGATAAACATACTCAAAAATTTGGTTGTAAAGTATGTTGCGTACGACATTTCTTACAAGATCTATTTCTGAAATCATGAAGGTTCCATATCAACAAATGTTGTTTACATTACACATATGATGGTAAAAGAAAACAAGAAATTTGATTTGTGTAGCTTGTTACTTGAAAATATTTTTGAAAATGTTCGTATGTCGATAATTAAGGGTTATCTCTTTCATTTTGGATCTCTGTTGGTTTGCTTGGTGTTTTAATTTTTTTGTTACCTACCAGGAAAGGGTAATGTGGTATAGGAATATGGGATTCCTATTGGAAAATAGTTGTATAGATATCTGGGAGCATTGGAAGAAAATGAAAGTATGTGTAAATCCTATTTCACATCCTTGAAAACAAATCTTTGCTCTGGTGTTGCTACTTCGAGTCAATTTAAGGTTGGCTCTTCCTCTAGTAAAAAGGGATTGGAGGTTTTCATTAGTGACTCCCCTCTAGAATCAAAGAAGAGGAAAGTTATAACTAAAGATATCATTGACATCTTGGAAGAAAAGGAGAAAGTATCATATGATGACATCCAGTCTATGATTATTGAAGGGAAGATGAAGAAGATTGGTGAATTATGGAGTGCATCCTATCCTATTTATAGACTGAATATTGATGATGCTTTGGTAGAATATTTACTTCAAAAAGGTATTAGAGTATCATTTATTTTTTATTTCTTGCTAGAAAATCTAGTTGAAATTGTTGAGGAGAGAATGTTGCTTGAAGGTCCAGTAGGACACAAATTTGAAGCTCTGGTTGAAAAGAGGTGTGTTAAAGCTAAAGGAAGACTATCTGAACTGGTTGTGGAAACAAAGAAATGTATTAAGGAAATTTTTGATACTTACAATTATTGTCTCCAGTGGCCTGTTGTGGTAGATAATTTCAGGAGTAAAATTGAAGCAATTGAAACTAAAAAGAACAATATTGGAAAGAATTTTGACATCTTTGAAGACAAAGAAGGAAAGCAAAGATTGAGATTTGGTGAACTTCAGGCTGAACTGGTTGTTGTACAAAGACAAAGAGATGATGTGATGAAATCCTTTTGGTTTTTGAAGGAAATTGTTGAGGTCCGGTTAGAGCATATTTCCATAATCCTTACTGACTTGAAGATGTTGAGAGACAAAGATCATATTGGTCACCATCTTTTACTCTATTGGGTATTTGCACAAGAATGGATTCAACTTCTTTTAACTGGAAGAAATTGTGTCTAGCTCTTGAAGAAAGGTACAAGAAAGTGTTTTAGGTGAAGAGTGTTATTATTACTTGAATCCTGAGTGCTAATTTTCTGTTGTTTTTGCTAAGGAGAAGAAGTGGAAAGAAAAGTTAATGTTTGAAATTTTTGGATGGTTGGAAGTTTTTGATGGATTAAAATCTCTTTTATTTTTTATGTCACCATGTTTAAATTTCTATTTATATCCTTTTTGGCCACCCTTTTCCATTGATGTCAAAGGGGGAGAGAGAGTATGGGGAGAGTTTTGAAGAAGAAGTTTTCACATGTTTCCATCAATGATAAAGGTGGAGATTGTTGGAAAAATGAAGAATATTGACTATCTCTATAGTTTTTTGTTGACATTGATGTCACCATGTTGTGAATGGAAATTTAAGATAGTGCTTAATCCGGTAATTTGATCCAGTATATGAATTGGTATTCATTTTTTACTCTCTGGTATTTTAGTTCTCATTTCTCCATAGTTAGTAGTTGATGCTTGCAATTTTGGGAAATGGCTTGTAGACATCAGGAGTGCATGTACTCTCAAGATCTCACATTTTTGGTGCTTGTACTGAATGTTTATCTAGTTGACTTCTTGGGGGAATTGTGTTTCAATGAAATTTTCTATGAGGATCTATGCGTGACCTATTTTAGATCCTTGCTGACATAGTGTAGCATGCTAGAGGTTTGAATTATCTTCTTGAAATATTTTGTGAATATTTGGAGCTAACATTAAATATTTTTGGTAAATATGGAGTGCATCTAATTAGGTCAACCTATTTGATGCTTGTGGGAAAGATTAGATATATAAATGAATATGGTGGATAGATTTTGAAATAGAGAGATAGCGAGACAGAGGCAAAAGAATAAAAGAGTGAGTGAAAAGATGAAGTGTGTTGAATCAAAATTTTGAGCATCACTAGAATTGCATCAACATTGGTTAGGTGCACTATTCTCAGTTCATTTCAACTCTAAATCCCAATTTTGTTTAATTAATCCTTTTATTAGGAAGTGAGCCTCTCTTGTAAGTAGTGATATTTTGTATTAGGATAGTGAGTCCTTTCAGGGTAGTGAGCCCTTGGCAATGATCCTTTATTTTTAGTTTTGAACTACTTTATACTGTGAGCTAATCCTCACCATGGTTTTTCCCTTAGGTTTTCCATGTAAAAATTTGGTGTTTACTATGTCAAATTATTTTCTACTATCTATGTTTTATGATCATACTTAATGACAAAAAATGTTGTTATGGAATTGATGTGTGTTGATGGTTTTAAGTTTGAATTCTTGGACAGCTAATTCAGGCCCCCTCTTAGTTGTCCTGCATCTTTTTAACAGAACTAAAAGTATCATGGCATACAAAGTTATTGTCTGTCTGTTTAGCTTGGGTTGATAGTATAGAATGGTGAGTACCCTTTGGGGGATTTGCATGGCCTATAACTTTCTCATGTTAGTATCTTAAATAGAGCCATTCAACTATTTATGCTAGTCTGAGGCATCAAAATGAATGAAGCGACTATTAAGAGTGTTCGCTCAATAGAGTAAGCCATACCTTGGCTATCAAAAATCATATTCTGATTTACTCTAAACCATTTGGTGTTGATTTTCTTTAAAAGAAAATGATTTCCATTATTGACGTAGCCAATAATGGTAAAGAGGTAAATTGTTCTTTTATTCAAGAATGTGGTAAACATATTTGTATAAGAAGAAGCCCCCATTTGAAAAATCAATGGGATTCTAGAGAAGGTTTTTTTGTAAACTTATAGAGATCAATCCTCATAATCGATAGTATATTTTATTTGATTTAGTATAAAATATGAGTCCACATGATGTATAGAGAAACATGCATTAAGGCATAAGCTAGTATACCCAAAAGGGTAATTTCAAATGAAAACTTGAGGTTAAGATAGGAAGTACCCAACCATAAAAATGGGTTGAAATCTAGACTAACCTTGGTTTATTTGATGCATTTTGGGTAGGAAAAAGTATTGTTGATCTTGAAACCTCTTTGTTTTCTTAAGAAATTCACCGAACATCATGTCAAACTTGGTTTCTTTATAATAATAAAGTTTCTCAAAGAGATTCCAGTGATGAGGGAGTTGAAGATCTGGATTATAGACATTGTGTTTTTAAGGTTGAAACTATGCTATCTTTTTTCTTATTTTTGTTCATGTTGGACAAACTTGTTCAGTATTAAATGGTGAAAAATTACTTGTAAGTGAATATGTATCATTTAAACATCTTAAGCTTAGAAAAATAAGTAAACAACATTAATTGTATCTAAACATATTTTTTTAGTTTGAAACATAAATTTATTGATGCAAAGAAAAGTTATTCTTTACCAAATAACTCTGTTTTGTTGAAAATTTATCATTATAGCTTGAAACAACTTTTCTCTATAAATTAGTTAGCGTTTAAACAAATTACTTTATAACTATTTAGTAGGAAACAAAACTTATTCTATTCAAACAATTAATTTTCATATGAAAACAACTTGTTTTATGAATGTTTAGTAGGAAACATTAATTTTTTTGATTAAACAATGAATGTTCATATGTAAATTTAGCTTGTTTATGACTATTTAGTAGGAAACAATACTTGTTTTATTTAACATTGAATTTTTATATGTAAACAACTTGTTTCATGACTGTTTAGTAGGAAATAGTGCACGTTCTATTTAAACAACGAATGTTCTCATGGAAACATTAATGTTGGAATATACCAGTATGTGAGAAACTGTTAGCATATACTTGCTTAGATTATTTATTTTCACAAGAAATTTCAAGGGAATACTAATTTAAGTTTGCAATCTAAAATTTATAATTATTTTAGAACATATGCACAAACTTTTAAACATTAGTAGGAACTGATATGTGTATGCACATAGACATACTTGTGACATACCTTGTTTTTTTTTAGTACATTTACAATAAGGAAAAATGGTTATGATGATAAGTAAAAAATGGTCATAAGAATGATATGATTGATTATTGAAATGCTTCGTGAATCATCAATTTTGATTTTCTATTTAGAGTATAATTTTATATTCGGTCTCTTCTTTGAAAGAAAATTATGAAAGAATATTTTAAGTACTTAAACAAAAAAATGACACCTTAGTTTATTAGAGCATCTATGTGTAGTTGTTGCTAGAGGGTAGATACTTGTTATAGTAGAAAGTTACCTTTTGGTATGGGTGTCAAAATGGATTATAAAGATTATAGGTTAGCTTTACTAGAACCTATCATTTTATTTTGTTGCAACACACTTATTACTCTTGGCTAAGAGATATTGTACATTATGTACGTATGAATGAAATCTGTGATTTCACTCTCTACCATTCCTAGTGATGGGTAGAAAATATGGATACATTAGAGATATCAATCTTTCTCCACTAATCATTCACTATTGTCCTAGGGGTCCCAATTGAATTGACTAATAGCCTCACAAGGTGAGTCATTTCACAATTAGGAAGGTCCTAGGAGGGGTTCTATGAGTTCTAAGGGGTTCACCACCAAGCAAATGCTTGGAAAAGATAAATGTTTGAAAACATAGTGTGATACATAAAATGACCTAAAACTATGAATGTAAGCTAAATGAGAGATGAAATAATGAAATTATGCAATAGGGGGATAGTATGTGTGTACCTAGGAAGTATGGAGATACTGTGAGGATTCTAGAAATGCAAAGAGGCTATTCAAAAATTCCAGAGAGGACTAAGATGCCTAGAATGGCGTATTATTCCCACTACTTTTTTTTTGGGCCAATACGGATTCTTCAGATCACAGAACGGTATCTTGGAAAATCTCAAAAAAATAAGCCTAGGAGGACTAAAACTCCCAAAATGGTGTATCAGACCCATTCTAAATTTTTCTAACTCCAAATAGGATCCTATGCTCCAAGGTCTACACTAGCTTCTCTTCAGATCTTAGGTTTTGAATCTTTCAAATGTGGCCTGTAGGTGAGTTTCCAAGAAGATGAAAACTTTGGAAATGCAACTTTTCAATCTTCTCATCTAGATGATCTTCAATTATTTAACCTATATCTACAAATACAAACACATAAGCGGGAAAAACTTATTGATTTTTAGTAAATGGGGGTTTCACTTGGTCAAACCCCTTGTAGGTAATTAAAGAAAATGATGAAATGAATGAAATGAAGCATGAATATGAAATATGTAAATGATATCCCCTTATATGATGCCTTGTGAGGAAAATTTACAATCTACATTGTAGTGTCCATGAAGAATGTAGATCTTAGATCCTTGGACATGATGTGAACAATTGTTGCAAATAGATCTTCAATGCTACATCCACAATCTTGGCTTAATAACATGGATAGATGCACTAAACCCTTGACATGATGCTTGAATATTGATGATGGATCCAAATGCTTGATGAATTGCTCTTGAA
Organism: Sequoia sempervirens; assembly: GCA_007258455.2. Lineage (NCBI taxonomy): Eukaryota > Viridiplantae > Streptophyta > Pinopsida > Cupressales > Cupressaceae > Sequoia > Sequoia sempervirens. Next base: position 18,258 of record VDFB02115282.1, on the reverse strand, counting down.
TGCATAAAATTTCTTTAGGAATGAATACTTGAATGCTTGTTATGAAAATGAGTTGAGGGACCTTGTATTTATACTTATTCATGCTTAATATCTTGAAATTACACCTCAACAAGTTGACATATGAAATCATTAAATAAAGGCTCAAGCTAAATCCCCCCCAAATTTGAAATTGAATCTTGAAAATAAGCCAAGGGAGACTAAGATGTCCTAGGTGGACTCTTAGTCCCAAGTCCTAAAATCTTGGAGCATAGACACCAAGAAGGAGCCCAATCCAAAAATCCAAAAATTAGGGTCCCAAGAGTCTTGGGAGACTAAGACGCCTCAGTTGGCATTTTAGTCTTGACCCAAAAATCAGGGACACACCAATGGAGTCATTAAATTATTATTTATGCACTGGAAAATTTTGGGATTAACCAAAAAAATATATTATTCATAGGGATTGCGGACACAAAATAGGACCAATTAAGCCAAAAAGAAGCATAAGTAAAGTAAGGTGATCCCAAACAACTGTTAAAATGCAAGGGTATACATTTTACTACACTACATTTATCCCCCACTTTATTGAGATGATGAACTTGCTTCTAACTCATACTAAAGTAGCTAACCACACAATCAAGAGGGGTTCAAATGCACCAATGTTAGAAAGATAGGATAGCAATGATCAATAGGGATGATCAAGCCCCCAAGGTTGAAATCCTATGAAAAACCAACATAGGCACAAAGTAACACACATGCAAATGATATATGAATCCATGACCATATTGCAAACATACATCATCAAAGACAAGAAAAATGAAAAAGGAAAAAGGAGATAGGAAAACTGTGGTGGATCAAGTTTCGATTGGCTATCCAACGTGGTGAATTGGGTCTAGGTTGTTTGTCCAAAATGAAAGTTTACAAGTGCAGCGTGCTGCCCACTATGCAAACAAAAAAATACTCACAAGGGCTAGTGGGAGCTAGGTGTCCACTAGGTGAGCCCCAGGAAGTCCATATCAATGTCATACACCCATGACTATGATAAGTACAAAAGAAAATGCATGCTCACAAGGTCTACTGAAGCTAGGTGTTCACTAGGTGAGCCCTAAGGGACCATATTAGAGCCATACCTCCACGGCTTGAATAAGGTACCAAAACATATGCTCACAAGGGCTAGTGGGAGCTAGCTATCTACTAGGTGATCCCCAAGGTGGTCCATATCATATCCATACTTGAGCCATGAATTTAATAATGACAAAAAGGAAATGTAATAAGAAAGAGGAATGTTCAAAGGGATTTTTCTTAGTTCATGCGAGGTCTTACTCTTAGGGGACATCATGCTTAACATCTCCAAGAGAGGATACATACAAGGTCTCATCTTGGGGAACAAATTGTATCTAATTTTTCCAAGAGAGGAAAATGAAATATCACACTATCAAAGGGAGTCAAACCCAATGACACTACCAAGAGGAAAAACACATTGCATAAATCAATAAAATCACATCAAGAAATATGAAAAGGAAAAAATATATGTAGTCATACCAAAGTAATGGAAAAATAATGCCAATGTATGCCCCCACTTTAAACAAATTACTAACACCATGCTGTGAGAAATTACTTTAAAGTATCCAAATGAAAAAGGTAAAAGAGAAAGGAAGGGTTGCCCCCTAGAAACACATAAGAGATCTATGGATTTGGGGTTAGTATTTAATTCTTTGCCACAATTTTCTTATAGAGCTTGGAACTGTCATCATCCCCCAAATACACATAGAATTGGAAGAATGAAACAAAGAAAGTGAAAACAAATAAAATCCTTTTGGGTCAACATGGAGGAGATATGAATGTCTCGATGCTTTGCATCATCCCCAAAAGGAAAAAACAAGAAAAATGAAAAGAAAAAATAATGAAAAAGCTTTTGGGTCAACATGAAGGAGACATGAATGTCTTGATGCCTTGTGTCATCCCCAAAAGGAAAACACAAGAAACAAAAATGAAAGTAAAGATAAAGGTCAATCAAAAGGTAAAAGTATATTACATACAGAAGAATGAAGGTACAAATAGAGGAATACACATAGAGAGAGGAACATCAAACAAAACATCATGTGAGATCACATTATGCACAAGCAAGCAAAAAGGAGAAGTAAAAAAAAAGAAAAAAGAAATTATAAATAAAAGAATAGTACAATGCATGGGAGTCAACCATCTAGCAAGTCATCCCCATCCTAGTCTTGTTTAGTATATGTAGAATGCATATCACTAGTGAGAGGGTCAACATCAATTGTTGTACTAGGAGAATTTCCAAGTCCAACACATGGTGAATCAATCAGTTTATGAGGATCATCATGGTTGTGTTAGTGTAATTAATTATTTATTACACTAGCATAAGCTAACTTAGGTCTAGCATTAATTTAAGTCTTATGTTGCATCATTAGGAAATCATAAATAATGGGGTGATTCCCTTTTTCATGTGTAAGGGATAAGATTCCTTCTAGAAGATGAGTTGTCCTTCTAGAACTTATCACAATATTTTATCATTTCCTAGGCAGGGTTCACATGTTATCACATGTTGTTAGATCATGAAATATGGAACATCATATTGTATATTACATGTCTCTCATGCCTATATATTTAGGGCATTTGTACATTTTTAATCATCTCATATTCTAGAGATCAATAGCAATCTCTATTTGTATGCCCTTAGTTGCAACACTTTTTGTGAGGTTGAATTTCTCTTGGAAATATCCTTTGAAGTGTGCACAAAATCATTGGATGATTCAACATTCATTATCTCAACATGGTATCATAGCCATTCCATTGAGAGTTCATCCCAAGATCAAGAAAGTTGGGCAAGTGAGATTCATTATAGGCTTGAAGGTTTCCATTATAAGCTACTTGACTCCATCGAGGGACCAAGCTGATTTTTGGAGTAGATTGAGCTAGATCCAAGCTCACCATTGTCTTTAGAAGGCCTTGAAACCCTAGGATTGCCTATTCATTCATCAAAATCAGATTCATCAACCTAGGAGCCATTACAGGTATTTTAGGGTTTGAAAAATCAACTAGTATGATTTTTTCCAATTTTCTATAAAAAATCACCTCGGTCAGTTGTCATCTAAAGATTTTTTTATTTATTTGTATGCATTTTTCTATCTCAAAAAATTAGGGCTAATTTCTATTGTGTCTGGAAAAAAATATATATTCGGGAAAAATCATATAGTTGCAGGAAAAATAAATCTAAGTGACCTACAATTATTAATCTCCATTCGGAATATTCAATTGGGGTTTATTTTTTTTGTCAACATATAAATCTAGTGGTTTGATTTAATTCTATTGGCATTTTTTTCTGCATATATTTCAATACATTGTCGACATTCAATTTTTCAATTGTTTAACAATATTCAATTTTTTTTGGATTCAAGTTTAGACTACAAATTTTTTTGGCCACATTCATTGGTTTATGCCAATGGACATCTCATCACATCAACTAGGCCTATTCCATACATTGACGACATCGTCCTTCCCATCGACCCATTCATCGCTAATCGTTCACCATCGCCATTGGTAGGCTTGCTCATCGTTGTCGATTTCTTCACCAGCCAATCCACCCTCCCGCTAGCCTTTCCACCTACCACCGCTAGCTTATCTCTATCATCAATGTTTTCTGGAGCCCTCACAACTGGCCGTTGGTTCCATCGAAAACCAAGGGGTTTACTCTATTTGAATAGAGCCACCATTGTATAGACTGTGCCGCCCGTTTCTCAACCCCACAACCACTCAAGGAGGGAGCCCATTTTTTTTCCACTCATAGCCCTATGGTGACATCAATGACCAGGAGCCAGTCTAAGGGGGCTAATTTTTTGCACCCTGTTAGCCTGCAAAGTGCCTCATCTAGGCATTTTTTTTGTTTTCTTATAAATTTCACCCATAGTATCAAAATTTAGCAAATGAGATACCATTGGAAAGAGGATTTGGTCTACTTTCTAGTGATGAAATTCATTCTACAAAACTTTAATAGCAACAAATTCTACACTCAACTGAAGTAAAAACCCTAATTTGGACTTGAAGGCTCATGTATTCTCATCAGATTATCAAATTTCAGTGATTCTAGTGGCATCAGGAAGGTAATTCAGAGGATTTTTCATCAATCCATTTATTTTGATTAGTTTTAGCTCTAGGTGCTCTTGCATTATATTTTTCAATTTGGTGCATTTGTTTAATAAATTGGATATCCTAAAGCTTGGGAAAAGAATATTTGATCCAGTTGGCATCACTTTAGTTGCACATCATCTTTGGAAGTTTCTATTTGCTGTTGAAGGTCAGTGTCTTTATATTTTTGGATAAATTTGATAGTTCATTATGGGGCTTGCATATTCTTCTTATTTGGTTATGTTGCACAAGGGTAACTATAAACAATGGTGAGATGGAATCATACACCATATCCAATCACTTGAATTATTTCCACATCTGTATGGTATAGTTCCCCATCTGAGTGAAGGTATTCATGAATTTGCTTGGAGCTATAGTAGATACACTATCTTAGAGATCATTGGAATGCAAGTTGATTGTGATATTTTGAGTTCTATTGATCATTGTGATTGTCCTCACATTCTTTGGACAAAGATTTGGGAGCTATATGGAGATTTAGATACTCCACCCTTCCTTGATGATCATGATTCAGAATGTCATTCTTTAGATCAAATACCCCATGATATATTGCTATGCAAAAGGTTGTTTGTTTAGATTTCCTTGAGTCTTTCAAATAGGTTGACAAGGTTTCTTTAGATGTTCCTTCTCCATAAGAGGCTATTGGTATCCCTTCACATTCAGTTATTCCTTTTCTAGAGTTATTTATTGAGGCTTCCATAATCTCTATCCATCAGGACATATTTCATTTTCTAGACTCGACATCACAGGATGGCTTCATTTCAAGTATCACTAACTTGGCTACTTCTATAGGTTTGGAGGACATTCTTGAGGGGATCACTCCTCTATTTAGATTCTACTTTAGAGAGTTTTCTTGAGTTTCCTCATCCTTTTGTCCCAACCTTGATTGGGGATCTTGAGACTATCTTGGAGGCACTTGGTTTCTCTTCAGATATTTCATGTATGAGACTTCTTCCTTCTAATTCCATTCAAGATTCTAAGTTTCCTTAACATCTACCATTATATTTATTTCTTCCTAGTGGGAGACTTGTGGTTTTGACACATTTGTTTCTTCATACTTCTTTCAGTGGTTTTGAGGACACTTCAAAGTGGGGGGGAGGGGGACAATCTAGTCTCCATCATATTCATTGTATCACTTTCTTTGGATCTTATTCAACATTAGTTTCTGCCTCATCCTAGTTTGTCACATTCTTCATTGATTGGGCATGTGCTTGAGTTGATTGTGGCATCTTCTTCATCAGGCAATGAGACACATGAGTAAAGTTCAAAGACATCATCAACATGCACATGTATGTCATCCATATTTTGATATAAACAATCATATTTTTCTAAATCCTTTTGGGAAAAGATTTGTAACTCACTGTTCAAGCACATTTTTGATACTTTTTTGTAATTTTTTATTGAATATATATTTTTTTCTATAAAATTTTTATTTGTCATATTTTTTGTTTTGAAAAATCATGTACGTCACACATAAGATGACCTAAACTTATCATTTTTTGATTTTTTTTCAAATTGAAAAGAATTTTTGGAAGTATGTTTTGGTGCATTTTGTCTTACAAAAAAATATTTTAATAAAAAGTTATTAAAATACCAAAAATCCCTGATAATTCAAGTTTATGGACAAGTTTGTTAGAAATTAATTGAAAAATAGAAAAAATAATCAAATTGTAAAAAAAATTACATATTTGGAATCTACACTGTCTCATCTATCATGGGTTTTAATTTTGTAAAAAAAATTACAAAATAACTCTTCAGAGATATGTCAAAAGTCACTATTTTCATGTGACAATAACATGACCTTCAAATTGCAAGTTAAACTACGTGCAAGCTTAGGTTTGGGTCCCCAAGCCATTTCCTGAACTAAAAAACAAGCCAAAAACCCAACCAAAAATTCATATTTTAAAAATAGGATCCCGTTTCATAAAAAAACAATCTTTTATGATTCTATGAAACTGGATCCCATTTTGTAAAATGGGAAAATTTGAGAGTTTCCAAAAATGGAAAGTTTTCTAAACAAGATCCCATTTTGAAAACTTTCCAAAAGTGGAAATTTGTAAAAATTTGAAAGTTTCCAAAAATATAAATTTTTCAGAACAAGATCTCATTTTGAAAACTTGCCATTTTTGGAAAAATTTCAGAACAGGATCTTGTTTTGAAAATTAAAAAAAACAAAAAATTTTCAGAACAGGATCCTATTTTGAAACACGGGATCCCATTTTTTTAAAAATGAGATCCTTTTTAGAATTTAAGCTCAAGATCCCAAAGCTAAATGGGATCTCGTTGAATAAAAACTAGGATTCTATTTTTTGCAAGCCGATTTCATTTTTTTGGCTAAGGAAAAAACTTCCATGCTTCGTGGAGTCATCTTCTTGCATTTACCTAGACTATTAGAGTGTATGATGTAAATAATTCTAGTGCAAGAAAGTGAAAATGACAATGTTAAATTTAAACTTGCACCCCCTCCTATCTCTTCTATTTGTGTGGATAATGTGATAGAAGAGCATACAAACATAGATAAGCATGTGATCATATTTTTTCTTCTCAGGATACATCTTCTTTTAATGATGAAGGTATCTTGGTGAAAGAAGATACAATCATTGACCATCATGAGGATCTTGTTTGTCCTTCTCCTTATCCCCTTTGGGAAGATATTTTAGCACAAGAGAATGAAATCATAGACACATTCCTAAACATCACCTTACCTAATTTCCATTCTTCTTTGCATTGTGAGAATAATTTTGAGGAAGATAAGATTACAAGTGATTAGGATATGTTAGTATATCATAACCATCTCTATTATCCTTCCCCTACCTATCCATTTTTGGAAGATATTAGGAAACAAAGGAATGAAATTGTAAATGATCATGATAATCATATTTGTTCTTCTTTTAGTATCTCTGCTAGTTGTAAGGAAGATGATTTGATGTTAGAAAACACAACCAATGAGAGTAATGAGAATCTTAATTTTCCCCTTTCACCTAAGGAAACCCTTATTGAGCAAGGTAATTCAACTATTGATCATTCCCCCACTTGTGATGAAGACCTTTTAGAAGAAATAATCCATGAATGTCACAGACATTTGATTCAAATTTATCCTCAAAATTTTCCTCCTAGGGAAACTTTCATGTTCCAAGAAATTGGAAACAATAGTATTGTGTCCTCCTTAGATAAAAAGGTGATTCTTGATTGCCCTTTATTAGAGATACATCAAACCAAAACCATTGAGGTTATGAATACACAAGTGTCCATTAGGTCCCCCTTGATCAATGAACCTCAAACATAACCTATGGGACATCCTAAGAACCCTCTAATTCTCTACCCACCTTCACACAAACAAAAAAATCACAGTCAACTTGACACCATCCTTTATCCACCTTCGAATAACCCTTCAACTCAAAATAAGCTTGAACTTGTCCTTTACCCACCTACGAAAAATGTTTTGTAGAAAACGAGTCATAATACCATTTCTCATGCATATAATACTTGAAATAATCTTCAACCACAAAAACCTACCCCAACACCATTACCTTTTCCTAATCCCATTTTTCCTAGAGATCCTCGATTAAATTCATACATTAAGGAATATTATCTTGTTGAACAACTTAAGAATACTCCTTCCAAGATATCATTGTGGGACCTTATTCAAGCCTCCCATCACTATCACAACATGATCCAAATATCCTTACAACATGTTCATGTCCATTATAATGTGCAACCAAATGACATAGCAGCCATCATTCAAGGAATAAATAGTGGCATTTTTTTCCACCAAAGTGAACTCTCCTCTTTGGACATGCAAAAATAAAATGATCCTTTCATGATAATATCACAATAAAAATGAAAAGGGATAAAGATAACTCTTGCAGATACTAGTTCTGCCCTTAATGTGTGTAGTGTAAGCCTTCTGGATAGGCTTGGCATTGATCAATCAAACATTCAACCTGATTCTTTATCTATTCAGAGATTTGACAATGGCGAAAAGAAACCACTCAGAAGATCATTTTTCCTCTTATAGTTGGAGTGGCCACATTTAATACACCAATCCATGCCATGTCTGATAAAATTTCATGTAATCTTATATTAGGCAGATTGTGGGTTCATGAAATGAATGCAGTACCTACCACTCTTCATCAAAAAATGTAATACATCTACAACAACATAGTCCACACATTTGACGGTAATCATGAGCCTTATAGTTTCTTATAACTTGAGAAAATAAAGAAAATCCCTTGAACACATCAACATCAACCACACAAGTGGAACCCATTGAAAAAAAGACAAACAACATATTGAACAAGTTGCAAAGCTATTAGAAGATGATTGGGGCTCCTTGGATTTAAAACATAAATTCATGGGTGAATACAAAATAATCAACAAGGATTCAACTAGGTGAAATGAAAAAGAATATGACCCTTGGAAAGCATCCACTTCAACCACTTTAGACAATGAAGAAAATTACACAACAACCTTTGACGAACATAATAAAAAACCACCACTTGACCCAAAATTAATGAAAAATATTTATGGAAAGGGGTATGAGCTTATAAGACAACTTGGCTATAGTGGAAAAGGATCTAGTGCTAATGAACAAGGTATCCACAACCCTATCAACCCTATCAGGCAACAAACAAGTCATGGTCTTGGTTATTTCCCATTGATAGAAATCGCCAAGCCTTCCCTCAACATCAACACTCTCACACAACATTCTTCTAATTCAAATTTAACTATAAAGCATCCTAAATTAATAGACACTATTAATCTTGATCATTCTCCTTTGCAAGGAATCAAACAAAAACATACACGTTCACTTAACATCAATGTCAACTCATAAAACTCTAATGAATTGACTTCATTAGATTTTACACCCTCCTGTAAAGGAGAAAACAAAATCTCACAATCTAAAGAGTCTTGTGTAGGTATGACAACTAATACTAAGCAAGATGTCTCTTTGCTACAACCCATAGACATACCTTCTCCCATTAATCAAGAAGCTATCTTGTCAAGACTCTTCCAAGATCACTTGATATCCCTTAGCCCATGAACTCAAAAGAAATGCTATTACAAGAATTCATTTTTCACCTATCATAGAGATCATGGTCATTCCACTAATGAATGTGAGGCTTTGATTCATAAAATCCATCATTTTTAGGAGTTTGGTATTCTTCCTCATGTGGGGGCGCATAATTCCTCTAACTGATACTGATTTTCACTCTAACATGCATTTCATTAATCATTTCAGCTCACCTTTGTCTTGCACTAAGTGGGGAAATGGGGTAGGTGGCTTTTTCATCATATGTCACTTTTCATTGCTCCTTTGGCTAGTCATTAACCTTTCATGAACATATAAGAGAAAGGTTGGGATGTGGATGACATGCCTTAAGTTGGCTCACATGTGACATACTACCCTTTTGATGATGTAGCTTCTCAGATACATATGACTTGGCATAGAGATTTCTGAGTAAGCTAGCATGTCTTATTCTTTACTTTAAATTAGTTTCTCATAGTAATGGTGTTAGAAACCGCTTTAAATCTGGGGCATACATCGACACTCACATTTCATAACGTGATTTTCTTTTTCTTGTGATTTCCTCTCTTGGAAACATTAGGTACAATGTTTCCCAAGATGAGACCTTGCACTTGTCCTATCTTGAAAAAAAGATGAGACCTTCCTCTCCTGAAGACATTAAACATGATGTTTCCTAAAGATGAGACCTTGCACAAACTAAGAAAAATCCCTTTGAATATTTCTTACACTATCTTGCACTGAAAATGTCTATGAGTGTGAAGCATATCAAGTTTTTCTCACCTCATAGAGCTCGAAGACCACTTTCGTGTGGCACCTTATTAAAGTTATCAGGAGGTATAACTTTGGTAGGGTTGAGTGGGAAGCCCATTCTGAGGCATGACTTTCTCCATAGCCACCTATGTTTTTGTGAGTGCATACCAACCATAAGTGTATGTTTCTCACCTTTGGGGATTTATCACCAGGTGGACAACCATGAGTTTCATCACCCCAGAGTGAGTATACATTTTTGGAAAAATAGCCTAGACCTGATTCACAGCATGTTGGAAAAATGGTTGAAGATTGATCCACCTCTTTCTTATTTCTATTTCTTCTCATTTTCCTTTCTTTTAGTTCTCTCCATTGTATGATCATGTATCTTATCTTGCTACAATTCATTCACCTTGTGTGTTTCTTTTTGTGCTTATATTGGTTTGACTTAGGATCTTAGATCTTGGGGGCGTGCACAACCTCCTTGATATTTTTCATCCTAGACCATCCGCATTGGTAAAATTGGACATCTCTTGAATTTCTACTTTATTTTGAGTTTGAAGTAGGTTCATCCTCTCACTAAAGTGGGGGCTAAATGTAATGTAAAAAAAAGAACTTCTTTTCCTTATTTGATTTGGGAATAGTTCATGATAAATTGGAATTAATGAGGCCTTGATTTAGTGTTGCAAAGTGTTTTACACATCCACATTAGGTCTTAGACCCTTGTAAATTCATCTAACAATATCTTGTAAAGGTGTTGTAAAGTTTTGTAAAATATTTTCATGCTTTTCTAGACTTAATGAACCCATCTTCCCTTTATTAAACATTATAAAATATAATTTCACATCAATCTAGAAGGCTTGTGAACTAAATTTAACTTTATTCTAGTATTGTAATGTGTTTTACACATTCACATTGGATGTTAAGACTTTCTAGACTGTGTGGACCTCATTTTAGTTTATAAAGTGTATTTAATTACACTTTCACATTTTGTGCATCCCAAGGCATCATTTGATCAAATAGCTGATGAAATCGACATAAGATCTATAATTCATTATTCCCCAACCACCCCTCTGGGACTTATTTTCCATCTATGGTGAATGAGTCCTTGCCAGGTGGAACTAATTCACCCAAGGTAGTGAATCAGTCCCATTTGGGTCAGTTTTGGGTAGGAAAAACTAGAATTTAAGTTTATTATTCTTTCATGTCAGCCTTAGGGATCAAATTAATGGGTGAATAAGGTGAATTTTCTATAACTAAAGTCTATAAACCATAAATTAGGATCATTCTTCATTATTCATCCATCATTCTTCTATCTCAAGTCAAGCATGCTAGGGTTTTATCATCTCAAGCCACCAAGATAGCCTTTTCAGACATTTAAGGGCAGATTCTTCATCTTTTTTTATAGAAATTAAAGATTAATTTGCATGGAAAGTTATTAACTCCATTTATCCATGCTTTGTTACATAATTTTTCCATTTTGGTTTAATTACCTACAAAGGGGTTTGACAAAGGCAAACCCCCATGCCCTAGGTAATAATCAACAAGTTTTTCCTCTTTATATGTGATTTGCAAGTCTTGTAGGTAGATTTGGAAAAGAAAAAAGGTGGAACATTATTCATTAATTTATCAAAGATATTCATGGTGGTAAAAACCCTAAAAGAAGTTTGGATAATACTTACAGATTGGATTTTGCAGTTTCAGATTTGGCAACCTACTAGGAACAAACAGATAGACTGAAGGCTATAGTTTCCAACCTTGAGGTTTCAAAAATTCAGAGGTGGACTAATTCTCCATTAGTGGTGAATTAGTGCCACTACTAAGCCTAAACAAAGACTTTTTGCATATCTGAATACCCAATATCTAAAAACCTGTTCTGATAGACTTTGTCAGAAATAGGACTACTTCTCCCAGAATGGTGAATTAGGTGCAATGGGAATTTTTTAGTGTCTTCTACAACATTCTAGACCTCCATCCTATCACTTACCAACCTCCATGTGCACTCTGTTAAGCTTCATTAATTTTTGTTTAAGTTTGTGTATGTTTCTAGTTCATTTTTGCATATCACAATATGTTTTCAAACAAGTTACATTTCTTAGATTTTTCATTTGTAATATATTTCATTTTTTAGTATATTACATATAGGACATTCCATTTAAACACATTTAATCCATATTTACATCAATCATGAGTGTGGCAATTGCCCATTTTTTCCCTTCTTTCTCCTTTTAGGTGAAAAACCCTAGAAGTGTTAGAAAGGATTAGGGCACCAATATCCTTTGTTACACTGACCATAAAAATGTTGGAAACAAAAGGGAAGATAACTAAGAGGGGGGGTGAATAAATTATCACAAAAATTATACTTATTAAACTTATTTTCAGATCTAATAAATAAACATGAAAGCATAAACCATCACCACATCAAAAACACACATAACACCAAGATTTTTTATGTGGAAATCCTGTGAGGGGAAAGAACATGTTGGAGATTAATCCACAATATTATACTATGTTAAAAGTATAAAAGTATTATAAATGGGGAATGAACATGCATTCAGGCACACTTTCTAGAGCATATTGCTCAAATTCAAAAGGCTTACTACCCAAAGGAAGGCTAACTGTCTTAAAGTCACATTCAGATTACATCTAGAAGATTTTGAGCTGAGAAAATAGTATCATCTAATACCTTATTATAGTTTTGGTTAATCACATAAACACTTTCTTCTACTCACTCTTCTTCACACTTTACTTTTTCCTTCAAAATATTAGAACGTTATTCCCACAAAACACTCGCATACATCACACACCATGTCTTCAAATGGTATAAAAAATCAGTCATATATATCCACAACTAAGGATAACATCAACTACATGTCATCCCAACCAAATATTAAATGTGTACAAAATATCAACTCAAATCAATAAACAATTATCAATGCACACTTAAAAATGTTAGAAAAAACATAGTAAGGTCCCAAAACAAGAGGCTTTGAACATGAAACACCTTACAAAATTATGCCTCAAAGATTTGCAACATGCTACAATAACCTTGTCGGCCATGATCATGAAAAATATGAACTCACAAAAGAAAATCACCAATCACGAGCACAACGATCAATGCAAACTAAGAAAATAGATAGTGTGTGATCTAGAAACATCCAAAAGCATCATGAATCACCACAAAAGCATATGAAACAAATCAAATTACTAGAATCACATTATCTTCTTTCAGGAACACCAACTAAAGCAAAAAAACAACTACCAAAACATAGATACTCATAACTCAATCAAATCTTCATGTGAACCTCTAAAACTTCATGTAGATAAACTAGATATAATTTTCAAAAAACCCTTTAATTTTCAAACTCTTATCGTCAATATACTGAGCTAGTCACCATACTAAACTTCACTACATCATTACCAACCTGCAACTTATTTTATTACAATTTTGTCAATATCCTTGACATATACAACCTTAAAGACATTAATAGCAATAGTGTTGACATCAATGACAACCACATATCAGCAATATCCACAATATCCCTCTTTGGAATTGATGGCAACACATGATGTGAAAAACAACATCAACACTACTTTTGCTTAACACTTTCTCCCCCTTAGATTTTGACTTTTTCCCCTTAACTCTTTCATATTTTTTCACATGACTCTTCTCCCCCTTTGACATCAATGACAAAGATACACATTATATTTCTCCACACAACCTTTGAACCACATTTCTAAACATCTGACTACTCCCCCTGAGTAGCAACCACCACAACATCAATCTAGATCACAAGATATGACTATGAAATGTATAGACCGATGCAAGTCAATGCATCTTAATTATGATTAGGAGGGGTAACTACCCCTAACTTCCCTCTAAGATAGTCAAATGTATCCTTAGGAAAGGGCTTGTAAAGATATCTACAATTTTTTCCTTAGTTGGAAAGTACTCCAATCTGACTTCCTTTTCACTCACCTTCTCTCTTAAAAAGTGAAACTTGATAGATATATGCTTGGTTTTTGAATACAACACCAAATTCTTACAAATGTTAATTGCACTTGAATTATCACAAAATATAGCAATAGGTTCATCATACACAACTCTGATATCTTTCAACATCCATTTCATCCATAATACTTGAGTACAATTGCTAGCAACAACAATGTATTTTTCCTTTGCAATAGATAAAGAAATGAAATTCTACTTCTTACTTAGCCATGCAATCAATTTCTTTCCCAAGAAAAATGCACCACCACTGGTACTCTTTCTGTCATTCACATCTACCCAATCAACATCAATAAAAGCACTCAAAGTAAAGTCATCTTCTTTAGGATACCATAGGCCAAAATCAACTGTCCCCTTCAAGTACCTAAAAATCCTCTTCACAGCTGTCACATGAGATTCCTTAGGATCAGCTTGAAATCTTGCAATAATGCATATGACATTCATGATATTAGGTCTAGTTTGAGTCAAATAAAGCAATCCACCAATCATGGATCTATATGTAGTTTGATTTGTTTTAGGATAATCACCATCTTCTATCAACTTACATCTGGTCACCATAGGCGTACCAACTGGCTTTGAATCTTCCATAGCAAACTTCTTTATCAATTCTTTCACATACGTGGATTGAGATATAAAGATCCCTCTATCTAGCTGATTATTTTCAATCACAAAAATAATTTCATTTCTCCAATCATAGACATCTCAAACTCACTTTATGTCTCATCAATAAACTTCATACGCAAACTATCATCTCCTCCAAAAATGATATCATCAACAAAGACTTCAATAATCAAATATTTATCATGATCAATCTTGAAATACAAATTACTCTCAGTAGTACCTTTATTAAATCTAAGCTTCAACAAATACTTGTCCAATTTGGCATACCATGCTCTTGGGGCTTGCTTAAGTCCATACAATTCTTTCTTTAGTTGGGAAACCATATCTCCTTAATTAGTCAATTGAAATCCATCAAGTTGCTCAATATACACTTCTTCTTCTAGTTCACCATTTAGAAATGCTGAATTGATATCCATCTAAGAATATCCTTTACACACAAGTATTGCTTTGTTTCTTACAACTTCACCTTGATCATTTAATTTTTTCTTAAAGACCCATTTAGTTCCAATTTCCTTTTTTTCCTTAGGTCTAGGAACAAGGATCCATACATATCATTATTCTCAATTTGCAGTAGTTATTCTTTCATTGCTTCCACCCAATGTTCATCTTTGCATGCTTCATTGACACTATTAGGCTAAGTCTTTGAGATGAAACAATATTCTTCTGCAATTATTCTCCTAGTTTG
The DNA here is from genome assembly GCA_007258455.2 of Sequoia sempervirens. Taxonomy (NCBI): domain Eukaryota; kingdom Viridiplantae; phylum Streptophyta; class Pinopsida; order Cupressales; family Cupressaceae; genus Sequoia; species Sequoia sempervirens. The sequence continues at coordinate 3,027 of VDFB02115282.1, read as the reverse complement.
AACACCTTTGTTCTTATCACCAATAATCTGATCTTATGAAATATTTAGTCTTACATACCTTGGAGTCTTAGGGTATTCTTGAACTTCAGGCTCTTGTGATCTCACTTCTTCACTTTCACTAGTTTCTTCCTCTTGATTTTTTGTATTCATTGAAATGATTTGAACTTGATTTATGGCCCAAACTTTCTTTCCTTTATCTAAACTATCATTCTAATCATCTGAATCATATCCATAGGTTCTAGATGGTCTAACTGTGTCTTCATCAACATTGACATTAGCACTTTCAATTACTTTCCTCACTATCTCATTGTAGCACCAGTAGGATTTACTTTTAGTAGAATAAACAAGAAAGATTCCTTCATCACTTCTAGCGTCAAAGTTTCCTATATCTTCATCTCTTTTGATGTGGAATTTAATCCAAAAGATTTTTAAGTATCTAGCAGTAGGCTTATGACCAAAGCATAGCTCATAAGGAGTCTTACCGGTATCACCTTTGACATGTACCCGGTTGAGGGTGTAAATGATAGTACTCACAATTTATCTCCAATAGATATGCAAAAAAATTCCTTCCAACATCATGGTCCTAGAAGCTTCTTGAATTGTCTTGTTCTTCCTTTCCACAACTCCATTTTGTTGAGGGGTCAATGGGGTAGATAATTATTTTTTTATCCCATTCTCTTTACAAAAAGAATTAAACTCACTAGAAGTGAATTCACCACCTGTATCTGATCTTAGACATTTAATCTTGAGACCTTTCTCTATCTCAACCATAGCCTTAAAAATTTTGAATTTCTCTAGAGCTTCAGATTTTCCCTCAAGAAAGTAATCCACATCATTCTAGAATAATCATCAATAAGTAACATGAAATACCTGTCTCCTTGTAAACTTCTGACTCTAGAAGGACCACACAAGTCAGTATGCACAAGCTCCAACACTTCATTTGAACAATTTTGTTTGCTCCGGAATGAAACTCTAGTTTTCTTTCCTAACTAGCATTCCTTGTATATAGTATTAGTAGGTTTTATCAACTTAGGAAGATCTCTCACTACCTGAGTAGAGCTTATCTTGATATTATTGTCAAATTTTAAATGACACATTCTCGTGTGCCACAACCAATGTTTATCAACTTGAGCAATCATACAACTTTTACTACTAGCACTTAGGTGAAAGATATTAACTTCTTTTTGTACCAAATGCAATCACATTTTGAAAAATCTCCAATATTCTACACATTCCATTCTTGAATTGAAGATTGTATCCCTTGTCAACCATGTATTCAACACTTAAGAGATTATACTTCAATCCTTCCACATATATAATCCTTCCACATATAGAACATCATCAGTATTATGCTTACCATCAAGATAAATGGATCCTCTGCCATAGATTACACTAGCTTTGTCATCACCAAATATTACAACACCATCATCATACTTTTCCAAGCTCACAAATTTACTTTTATCACCTATCATGTGATGAGAGCATCCACTTTCAATCACCCATTCATCTTTTTCTTCAACTTTGGAAGCTAGAGCTTTCTCCACATTTATGCAACTAGTAGATTCAATAGGTACTAGATCATCTTCCTTGATAGCAATAAATACCCATCCATCCTCACTTAAATTCCCTTTATCAAATTCATCATCTGTCACACCTTCATCAACAACATAATAACACTTTCATTGTAATCTAGGCTTGTTAGGTCTTGGCTTAGGAACTCTTTTCGGACATTTTGAGGGAAAATGACTTATCTTATTACAAGAAGAATATTTAAGAGGAAAATAATTACCCTCTCCTCTAGCTACTATCTTGACAATAAGTTCTTCAAGATCGTCTAGTTTTCTTTCTTCTTCTTCGATCTCTCTCATTTCTTGCTCATACTTGGACATTTTTCTAAAAGAACTTTCTCCTAGATCATATCTTTGCTTATCTTTTCTGGAGATAGTAGCTTTGAATGCAATTTTTTCTTAGGAAGAGATTCACCAAAATCACTTAACTCAAAAGTAGTAAGCTTACCAATGAACATGTCTCTGGTTACATTTGTCACAGTCCATATCTCCTCAATAGTAGTAGCTTTGTGTTTGTATGCAATAGGAAAGTATCTGAGCACTTTAGCAAAAACATCTAATTCTTCCAATGTTCCACCAACACATTTGATACTACACACAAGTTCATTCACTCTCTGCATAAAAGAAGTGATGTTCTCATCTTCACCCATTCTCAACATTTCATATTTCCCTTTCAGGCTTTGCAACTTAGCAATCTTCACATGGGTATCACCTTCATACAAAAGTTTCCAAATTTTTGTAGATCTCATAAGTAGTCTTTAGCTCCATTATATTTGTTAGAGAAATCAACAATGCTTCCTTAGCCCTGATATTGTACTCAACTTCCTTAATCTCACATGCAGTAGAAGGACCATTTTTTGGGATGATATAACTATTCTTTATTTAATTTTCCAGTAAGGTTCACCAATGTATCTCAGATGACACTCCATTTGAGTCCTCCATAAATAATAATTAGTTCCATCAAATCTTAGACTATCCTTCTTATATGTCATCATCTCGGATCACCTCAAGCTATTAAAATTCGTCTGAGGAACCTATTTTGATACCAATTGTTGGAAACATAAGGACAAATGACTAAGAGTGGGGTGAACCAGTTCTCACAAAAAATATACTTATTAAACTTATTCTCAGATCTAATAAATAAAAATGAAAGCATAAACCATCACCACATCAAAAATACACATAACACCAATATTTTTTATGTGGAAACCCAATTAAGGGAAAGACCATAGCAGGGGTTAATCTAGAAGATTATACTCTATTAAAAGTATAAAAGTATTATAAATGGGGAATGCACATGCATTCGGGCACACTACCTAGAGCACATTGCTCAAATACAAAAGGCTTACTACCCAAAGGAAGACTCATTGTCTTACAGTCACATTTGGATTACATCTAGAATATTTTGAACTGAGAAAATAGCATCGTCTAATGCTTGATTATAGTTCTAATTAAGCAT
>VDFB02115281.1:0-20883 GCA_007258455.2 Sequoia sempervirens | reverse complement strand
GCTATAGTAGAATAATTTCTCTTATCATAGACTGTGCATGTTTTAAAATGGTGAGTTCAATAAAAATCAGCTGGTGTGGTAGGTTATTTTTGGTGTCAATTGTATGTTGAACTTATTGAAAAGTATTGCTGAAGCTACCTCCAAGTTGATTCTTTCTAGTTGTTTAAATTGATGTAACAAGTTTACTTTCGGTTTATCAGTGCACATTTGTTGTATTTGTGTGATTAATTGACTGGTTCTCTCAAGTAGAGATTAAATCCTTTTTGTTGATCACAGTAATTAGGAAGATTCATCTGGATTATTAAAGAAGGGCTTAGTGGTCATAGTCTTGCATTGTTTATACAAGTTATGAATAGATCATATGCCTACAATTTGATTTTCTACCAAAATAAGTTGCCCACTTCTGTTTCATTTAACTCCACATACCCAATAAGGCACTGGTCTCTACAATTTCATCATTTGAATTCATTTAGTTTCTTTACATATGTTTATTAAGCATTTTAGGATTTTAGATTAGAAGATTTCTATCAAGTTGGATTTCATTTGTTCACTGCCATCTAGCATTGTGGACAAAGAATTTCAAGGGATAATCATAAGATAAGTCTACTCAATTGAAAAGGTACACTCGCCTGGGTTTAGCAACACCTAAAGAGTAGAAGGTTGAGTTCTCTTGGCCTTGTCTATTACCCTAAAGCATATTAAGAGTTTGGCAGCCTCTTGAGGCATTTAGCCTGTGTTTTTGAGAGCTAACACACTCTAAGCATCATCAAGTCATCCATTGGAGTACTAAATTGCATATTTTCACATCAAGGGTTTGGTGAGTTTATGAAATTTGTGTATTCATCATTCTATCTTTATTTCATTCCATTATCTTGGGTTTGGTTACCAAAGTGGGTTTCAACAAAGGCAAACCCTTATACTCTAACCCTTAACCTCTTTTTACCCTCTTTACATGTGTGTTTATAGGTGTTGTATGCAAATTTGTTTAACAAGAAAGTGTCAAAAAGGTGTTGCAAAGTCATCAAAGTAAACAAATCCCTAATTGAAGCTTGGAGATAGACTTCAGTCCATTTTCTGTAGAATATGGATCGAACACCTGTCAAGAAAGGAAGTATAGACCAAAAGCTATAGAATCCTACCTCGAATCTTGAGAAATTCCCAGGTGGACTAAGTCACTATCTATGGAAAATTAGTCTCAGTACTAGGCCTAAAAGGTGGTTTTTGTTTTTTTGAGTACCCATTTGGTAGATTCCTGTTCTGACAGATTTTCCCTAAACCTGGACTAAGTCACCTAGCTTGGCGTAAGTTTCCCAGTTAACATTTCCAGTCAACTATGTAGGATTCTAGAGCCTCTCTACATCAAACTTCAGATTCTAGGTGCACCTCTCCACTCTTGTTTAATTCTGTCATTCTTTAGATGTATTCTTAGGTATTTTTGCATACATCATTGTGTTTTCCAACACTTTGCATTTCTTAGGTTTAACATCAATAAATCATTTCTTCTTCAGCTTATTGTATTTAGACATCATATTTAGGTACATTGCATCCCTATTTATTTTAACCCTAGAAGAGTTACAAAACCCTTGGACACCCAAAATTAATGTCCACACATATAGTTCAAGTGACATGGAAATACCTATGAGTCCAAGGGCTTCCTCATTTTTGATCCTTTACTTTTCTTGGTCATCTTTGGATGCAAATGGATCAAGTTCTTATTTGGGATCTATAGCATAATCCAAAAGATGTTTAAAATGAAAAAGAAAGGAAATATGAGTTTTCCAAGAGTGATAGTTAGAAGAATTTAACTTAGTTTTAGAAATTAAAGTTGACATTGTAACTTAATTTAAATGTGCAAACAAACTTTATTAAAAGAAAGAGGTTTACAACTTTAGGAAGGAAATAACACTCTTGAAGATAAATTTAAAAACAAAAACACATCATTTAAGACTGACTTAAATTCCCTAAGTTTACAAAAACACACCCCTTTGATTCAAGAAAAACTATATTTGGAAAAACCATATTTGTTTTCTTGAAAAACTATAATTTTGTTCAAAAAGATAAATATAGAAATTTGTTTTAAGGTATTTGATTTTTAAAAATTATATATAAAATTTGTGAAGAAATAAATAAATTAATTAATTAAATATTAAATGAATAATATAATATTATATGTGAAAAAAGAATTAGCCATCAATAGGCTATATATTGTAGGAAGTTTCTGCTAAAACCTATCTCATGCTGGGTTACTGCTCCTGTGAAAAAAATTCAGCTCACCATCATACAATTTTCTTGTTTGTTCCTCACTATCTTGCATTTAATTTGTAGATCTCCTAAATCAGATTTTTGACTAGCATTTAATATGTAGATCCAAATGGAATCAGATTTCCTTGTGTGAGCCCCAAAACCCCAATATTTTCATCTACTTTATTTATTGATTGAATTGAAAACTATAGGTTGATTGTTTGGTGGGGTGCTACAACAATCTCAAAGTGGGATATGTCGTGGATGGCTATGCATGCTCCAAAGGCATTGGAGCCTGCATTTTCACCTTCACTATTGGCAGTTTCTCTGTGATCAATGCCATTGCAGGGGCTTGCAGTGAGAATCTTTGAGTCATATGCATCGTCGAGGACCGCAACCCCAATGACTATGGAACCAACCACATTTGTCATCATACCATTGGCCTTCCAGAATTTATGCAGGAGTATCATTGCTTTTAGACTGTAACATGTGGTTAGGTACCCTCCTACTCTTGCAATCATTTTTCTTGTTTTTGATTTCTCTTTCCAAAAATTGAAATTTGTTCCTTTTCTTGTGTGTTTTTAGGTGATTGTGAACAATTTGGATGATGACAACGAGCTTATTGACCATGCAATAAAGCAATACGATGCATATCAAAATCAATTGTAATGGAAAAGTATGGAGAAGTCGAGGTGAAAAATATATAATCTTGTTTAGAGAAATACCAACAAGAGAAGAAATTGTATCTATTTTGTAACTAGCTTTGAAACCATGTCTTCCTTGTCACCTTCCATCCCTTAAGCTCTTATTTATGTTTTTCCCTGCACTGGCTTTATTACAACTCTTTCCCTTGTGTGGTATTCACTGCATTTGTAGGAAAACCTATCTCTATCATTTTTCATTTATCCTGAACAATCGTTCCACCAAAAGATCTTATTTTTTTATTTTTCTTCTAGGTTTCTTATGCCCCTTCTATTTCTTCACATAACATCCTACATCTATATCCTAGTTCCTCTCTCACTTCATTCCCTTTTTATCAATCTTGTATTCATTCCTTGGTAAAACACGGTTTGATGCCATAAAAAATATCTTGATAAATCTAGATCACATTTTTGTTTATATATCTCAGCACTTCTTTCAAGATTGTACCATGTACTTTAGAAGTATCACTACTATAAAGATATTTTACTTATTGCATTGTTGGCCTAGAAATGAAGCTGTGAGGGCAAGGTTAAGAGCATTAGTTCCAATTATGCAGGGAAGCCATGAATGAAAAATGCTCTACCTAAACCTACTTCTAATTATCCATGTAGATAGTGTGGACATAAACAATATTGTATAATATTAACCAACTATTCTATGTAGGAGACAATATCAAAACTTACCATATGAGAGACAAGCAAACCATTCATTTGGGTTGTGGGTAATAAGATCTGTTGCTAAGATTTGATAGCTTAATAAATCATAATATCTCTTAGTTCCTTCCTTTTTTGAATGTGGTTTTAGTGCTAGTGATGTATGTAAACTGCCTTATTAAGTAATTAATGTTTGACAAAAGGATTAAGAAAATTGAACTTGATAATGTACAGTGAGGTAAAAATTATTTAGTAACTTGTTTGAAGCTTAGATTCCTTTCTATAGTCCATCTAGATAAAATGTTAAGATATATGTCAGTGATCTTGATTAATGCCTCAAGCAATTGTTAGTGACTGGAATTTTGAAAGAGGCATCTTCAAGATTCTTGAGTTCTGATTGTGATTGGATTATTTTCTTTGCAATGTTTTTTTATCTATTTGATGGTAACTTTCTTTTCTCATTTGCACTGCTTTATGTTTTAAATCTGTATGTATGTATTTCAAAATTAAATAATACTTAATTTCTTTAATGAAAAAATCTAGATTTTTCTAAGTTTATTCATTCCATGATTTACCACTTATTATTAATATAGCAGGTGACATCCACACACACTCATATACAAACATGAACTCTCTAACATATTAACATATAGAGTAAGTAACCCAGTGACTATATGACATTACACAAAAATCTCACATTGAGTTATAGTTGCTAGGATACCACACAAAATTATGTATTAATGCCCAATAGAAGCAACTAACCACCACCTTCCTCAATATATAGACACAATATCCACTACACAATTTCTTATAATTAGAAGTGATTTCCATTCACATATTCCATGCTCTTTAATATCTTTCATATCATATAAAATCTTTCAAACTATTGTACTACAATATTTAGATAGGTTTTATCTTGAAGTGCAAGCCAATGAGGGAGAACACAAAGCACTTAAGATCCTACACAAAAGCAAAAGGATTAATAAGTCAATATCAGCTAGTACTAACAAAAATTGGTTTATACAAGGTAGTCTAGAAATAAGATAGTTAAGAATCCCTATAAAAAAATTAAAACCTCTAAAAAGAAGAAAACATCACTCCACATGAAAGGAAGTTTTAAAAGAATTCAAAACTCACTACCTCTCAAAATATGTTGATTTAGATGAAAAATAAATAACATTTATGCAAATTTTAATGGGATTTGATATTGTAAATGTATGATGAGTGACAAAATTTTGTGGGGCCATACACAATTTCCAAATAATGGCAAGGGGAGAAATCAAATCTAAACCCTGGGGAAGCCTCTTAAGCATCAAAAAATTGCACTAAATTCGACATTCTTCACTGAAATGCTTTCTCTTGATTAGAGTCTGAATTTTTTTATACTAACAGGTCAAGTGATGTGCAAACATTTTCCAACATATCAGAATACATCTTGCAAAATCATCAAGAAGAACTAATTGGTACCTGGTTCTTGTTCGCTTGCATAAAACAGGCACATACAAGATGTTTTGTATGCAGTCATGAAAACACTCTCTTCCATTTTGATGCTTGCAAGTGCAATGAACAAACCAATATAATGTCATTACTTTCTAAAGCAATTGTATCTTTGGGACACCTAGCATAACTAGAAATATGAACACCAATTTATAATTAAAATTTGGAGGGAACCCTTAGCAAAAGGCTACTAGCCTTTCTCAATGCGAAGGATTGAATCATTCTATTAGATGGTTTTCTTCCTCGATAAATAAGGGTTATCACTTATCATTGTATCATCAATCTCATCCCAACAACTAAAATGTGCAAATCTTTGACTCAACTATCTAGCATAGGGAAGAAAGCAAGACATGAAAGTATTCTTCATGTTTTGGACTTGAATTTGCATGATTGGAATGGGGATATCCAAGCTGAAACTATTCCAGCCCTCATAATTCTTGCATTCAATTTCTATAATAATTACCATTGTGTGCAAAATGCTAGAGTTCTTGCCACAAATTTCCAGCCACAATTTACAACTACGATAATCTAAAAAAATATGGTAGCTACAAAAGATATATTTATCTCTAATGCTCAATTAGATATAGCAACACACATGATAAAAGCACTATTTTTCCTCATTTGCACTGTTGTTTGATCAATCTGAACATACAAACATTTGGGTAGGAGTAATAGATTCTCAATCAATATGTGTGTGTGCTGCTTTTCAGTAGAAAATGGAATAAGAATAATTCTTACTTAAATTTGAAGAATTAGAAATGAATTATTTGAATAGCCAAAGGAAACGCTTGTCACACATCCACACTTGACATGAGAATTCAAAGAGGCCATTTTTTGCATACCAAGTGTAGATCTTGTACATCAGATGGCTCTAGAGTTCTTCCAATATTTGTAGCATAATAGAAGAATGATCTACTTTACATTAATTGATATTCAGTAGGCCACAGCTCCTAAAGTCAGATCAACCAAAAGGAAATATGATGTACTATATCTTAACATTATTGATATGAAGATCTTGTGTGTAGATCACCAACCATTACAAAAGTATGCACTAATCTGTCTAGAAAGGTAGATCAAAATAATTGGTCCCCATCTTTGTGTTTTGTCCAAAAGGCTTTCTTGTGTGGCATTTGTTCTTTGAATATTTGCTTGTCTAGAAAAGAATGTCACTCTTGTCAACGACCTTCTCTCATGCAACATTGGTATAATACTTCTAAATTTCATGGATGCATTAGATAGATTCAAATCTATAGAAGTTTTGTTTGAGCTATTTGATGAGGTGATCATTGACATAGGACCACAAAATATGGTTGAAATAATTACAAATAATGTTGCTATTTGTGTTCTACTAGGAAATAACTGATGCAAAAGTATATTGTGCTCTGTTTAGCAGCCCATGCATAGCACACTATCTAGATTTTGTCTTAGATGACATTGGAAAACTTAATGAGGTTAAAATAGCTTTTGCTAAAGGGCTACACTATTATGAAATTCACATACAATTGCATCAGGGTGTTAAGTGTGATGTGCAAATTCACATAGGTGTCGAGTGTGATGTGCACCATCACAGAAGACAGAAGAATTCCTTTCATCAGGTGTGATGAAGTTCACTATTCATTTATTTGCAATGCAAATTCTACACCAACAAAAAATGAAGGTTGTAGGGAGAGTGGTTTTGATTTTTTTAATTTAAAACAAAATTCTGCTGTGAAAGGGTTGTTTCAATTTTTCCTCTAAACTCTATCCATTTTTTCTCATCGGCATTTTTGACAGATGACACAATTTCAGCAGAATCTTGAGGTACGTGACTTGTCATGGTTTTCTTATAATTTTCTATCGGCATAACCCTACACCCCTTCTGGTGCAAGTGCTAGTATTATTAAATTTATTAAATTATTAAATTAAATAAAAGATATTAATAGAAGAAATGGGTGATAGGAAAAGGATTTTAAAAATTGAACTAAAACCAAACAATGTGGAATGGGCAGGCAAAAAGGAATCTAAAATTGTTTTAAAGGAATATAAACCAGAAGTTCAGGAAATGACTATGAAGAAAGGTTTGGATTAATCACAAAAGCTTTTAAAAGCTATGATGAAGCGACGTTTAGAAGGAACAGGAGAGGAGCTGGTGAGAACAAGCGACTGTGGGGGGTCGAGTAGAGGAAAAAAACTAGAGAGCCATGAGTGGGGAATGGCAGAGTTGGGTCTACCATTAACAAACATCCCTTTTAGAGATTTTAGAACCAGAGGACCTCCACAGGTACAGATGGAATGAGGCCGAAATGACCAGAGGTCGCAGCTAGACCAAAAATTTAGAAATTTTATATAAATTATTATTAGAACAAAAAAAATTGGGTTTTAATTTATTTAAACGCAAGGCTGAAAAATAATAGATATAAAAGATGATTTTGATTTCTTATTACTGTTAAAAAGAAGATATGGGGACCGAAGCCCTAAAAGAGGGATCAGGGATATTGTAAAAGGAATTGGTTTTGATTTATATATTTTATTTTATTTAAAAATAAATATTTGTACAGATTAGGGTTTTGAAAAAAAGGGGTTTTTCAATTTATTTATTAGTATTAAAAATATCAAATTGGGAAAAACTAAAGTGAAGAAAGGGGATGAAGCCCAAAAAAATTTAGATTGCAAGAAAATTTGATTTTTTTATTTATTTGCAAAAAAGTCTCCACTAAAACCATGGCTAAAGCCCTTAAAGAAAATGATTATTAAAATATTATGCTGATCTATATGTACAAAAATAATGAAACTTTCATGAAAATAATATCAAATTGAGATAAATAAGTTAAGATAGAGATTTTCTTACAAATTTAAACTAAAGCTTAGAAAACTAAATTATTGCACAATAAAACTAGGTTAAAAAAGCAAAATTATTAAACTATTCAAAAGAGAAGCAAGTTAGACTTTAGCTCTTCTTCTCCTCTCTTGATTGTCTCCAATGGTGTATTTTTTATACTTGGTAAACCTTCAACAATATAGCTCACAAACAATTAGTAATACAAGAGCTCTAACACCACAAAAGGAAAAATAAATTGAGCAATGGAATTACTAATTAATAAGCATTGTTTGAAGGAAAAAAAAAAAAAAGGAGAAAAGAGAGAAGTCAATCAAAGCACCAACACCATGAAGAAGACACACAATAACTTGCTAAGGGAAAAAAATAAGAAAAAGCTTCAATATTATGAATAATGAGAGGAGAAGCACCTTAATAAGTAGAGGTGAGAAGAGGAGTTACAAAGTAACTCCCAACTCTATGGATGTTACTATTCATCCTATGCATGCGTAAGGTGCAAAGATCCTTGTAAAGAGGAGACTACACCTAAGCAAATTATATTTCTTAATAAAGAAATTGAAATAAAATATGTCATCCTCACACACGTGTGAAGACAAAAAATGTAAAAGACTTTAAGATTTCCTTTGGAATATCCTACAAGTAATTAAATAATTACAATTAATAAATAACCTTTACCAAAAAAACAAAAAAAAACCTTCAACAAAACTAATATAATTTATCTATGTCTAATTGTACTTATTATGTCTCTACTCATTATAAAATATTGTACTTCTCGATATTTAATATATATTAATTCATTGCTTTTAAAAAAAAATCATATTGATTAAACAAAAAAACACTACTTTATACATCATCAACAATCAATAATAGTTATTAACATCGTGAATCATGATTCCAAACATCTCCTAATCAATCAATCCGCTTTATGCCTGGTGAAGAGAGGGAATTCTAATTCATATCTATGAATGTAATTATGGGTACGCACATGCATATTTCTATTCAATAAACTAGTCCAAGCATAGGAAAGAACATGCACTGTTTTGGGTATCATCATGAACTGGACAAATTTACTGAAAGTGCATGCATCCCTTTCCCATAAGCCGACTCTAACAGTCAAGATCATATGGAACGGGAATACGTTAACTTTCGAATTATTGTTTGACGCGTAAGTAGCTTATTATGAAGTTTGTCAAGGTCCCGTGGAAAGTCGAAAGCAGTGTAAGAACACGCCCTGATTTGAAGTTAACGGTGTAGAGCTCTCTTTTACTGTTGATATAACAGTTCACTACGGAATCGTCTGCACCAGGAATGTCTTTTATCGAAGCGTGTCCCACCGAAAGAAGTCTAAGCACACAAAATGAACAGGCGGAGCATGAATTTGATCATTGGCCGCCATGTGACGTGTTTAAGCTCTCCCTTATCGACATGATGTTTTTACTAGATCTAAACATATTTCAGCCGGCTCAACTATTTTGAGACATATTAAATATCTGTTAGGCTGAGTCTAGTTTATCTATTTCCTTTGCTCTAAGATTCTTTGCGGGAAATAATGGCAACAAAAATGATTACAAGGTGCGCAAGCTGCAAGTGGCAGCGAAAAAGATGTACAGAGTCATGTGTAATGGCTCCTTACTTTCCATCCTCTGATCCCCACAAATTCGAAATAGTTCATAGAGTTTTCGGAACCAGTCATGTACTGAAAACACTTCAAGTAATTAAGTCATACACCAGTTCTTTTTTTTTCCTTCTTCTTTTGGTTTCTTTTAATTATGCAGTGAAACTCATGTGGCTGTTATGTTGATTTGTATTAGGGTTTGAAAGAAAATGAAAGGGCAGCTGCAGTAAATAGTATAGTGTATGAAGCAAATGCAAGAATACAGGACCCTGTGCATGGGTGTGCAAGTGTTGTTGATCAACTTCAAAAGAAAATCGCTGAGCTGGAGTTACAGTTGGCATCCGAACAGGCAGAACTCGTCAGAATGAGATGGCTTGTGGGTGAGATGGCATCAAAACTCATCGCTGGTTCTCAGTTTTTCCATCCCATACCAGAAGATGATGATTTGGTATTAGAAGACGCGGGTCAATTGTGGGAGCCTATCTGGAACTGGAAGGTGTAAATTAAAGACCAGTTTATCTGTTGTTTCCATATTCATTTGGCTTTCCATTACGATTTAGCTATCGTAGGTGATTAAATTGAAAGCAAAGTGATATTGCTTCAAGTTGATCGTGGAAATGTATTTGAATGGTATGTTCCCGTTTTGCTGTTTCTTTTAAGTATCTATACTTGATATATTAATTGATCAACCATTGGCTAGTCATGAGCATGTTAATATAGAGGAAATGAAATTACTGATCCCCACTTTTATTGTGGGTGCGAGGTTTAATAAAAGGATGCTGATGATTACTTTTAAATTGTAAATTCTTATCCTCATTTGAATCTGACCATACTTCCACTTTATTGTTTACATACTTTTTTCTATTCAATAGTGAAATCAAACTATGTTAAAGTGTGTTTCACGAATGTAGAGTCATCCAAAGTTCTCAATCAATCTCATTATTGATTTTTTTATTTTATTTTATTTTATTTTATTTTTATTCTTTTAAAAGAGAGAAACATTATTTAAAACTAATCTAGAAATCCATATTCATATAGATGAGGTTCTATTAATATTGTTAAAGTACTATCATCAATTCAAATATATATATTAAAAATAAATTAGTCATTAAGCAGGTTTTTTCATCTTCACGGGTCTAGTGTTTCTATTAAGAAATTTTAAATTTATTTAATTATTATACAATTTTTTATTTTTTTTATTTTATAGATCATTAAAATATTAATAATTATGTACAAAATCTAATGGATTACCTACAATAGCATCTCCATATTAATCATGTCTATTATTGAAAGATTTTCATCCACAAAAAATCATGAAGATTGATGTACAATAAGCTACAAAGGTAATGAATATGGTGGGCCAAAAAAATGATGTGGATGTGAATAAAGAGGAGATGAATGTCCTCAAAGTTATCCTCCAAATGTTCAATTTAAGACTCTAGAAAACATATGATATATCTACAAGATATGAATCCCAAGTAGCTATGTCTAGAAGAAGATGTATATCCTACTACACTAAACTGCTAGGGGCTAAGTATGTGGTGATGCCAAGATTATTAGGAGCAATAGAATATTGTGATGGCGCCTTGATATAAAGTGGGAACATGAAGAAAAGTATTTGAACAATCAAAACATGTAAGACTTACAATATAATGAAGCTCCTCTAAGGTATCATCATCAAAGGTTATAGAATTTGTATCTAAAAGAGGAATGAGATCATATTGTAGAAACTCAAATAATTTTGACATTATGCATATGATTTTGATCAAATATCATCAAATTCTTTTATTAATCAAGTAACTAAGTTTATTTGATTAATTCACTTTCTAGTAACTCATGCCATCTCTTTTAATTAAATAAATCAATATATTTAATTAAAACCCTAATGTTATAACATCCTTTCATTTGATTTAAATAAACCCAAACATTTAAATTAAATGTCATAAATCAACTAATTTCATCCAAGTTAATTAATCCTAAATTGATTAACTCCTAATACTAATCCCTCATTTCTCTAGCTTTTGGATCAACTTGGGTCAAACCTAAACCCCTAACTAACCCACCCACTTGCACATGAAAATCAATTTCTTTAATTAACTAAACACCTTATTTTCCCTCACAACGCATATTCCCAAGGAATATTTCTTCATTTACTCCACTTATTTGACTCTTTTTCCCAAACCACTTCCCTCTAAAACAATTCAACCATATTCATTTATTGTCTCTTACAAGTGCATTAATCCCTCTTACACCTTTCAAATCCTCGAGTACATGCATTAACCATGCACATTCTCAAAAATGTGCTCCACCTTCCTCCACTAGCCATGTGACAAGTATCACAATATCATTGGCTCTTCTTTAATCCCACATTCCTCCCATCTCTCCATTCTTCAACTTTCATTTTAGCATATTTCATTTTAGCATATTCATCATCATCTTAACTTTTTTTTTATGATAATTTTGCATCAAAGTCATTTTCTCATCAAGATCAAGATCTTATCAAAAGGGCTTGGGAAAGGGCTACTTTCCACATCAAAGTAGCACCAATTCCACTATGGGATAGGTATGAACATGCTTTTTTACATGATTGCAATTTGTTTCTTTGATCTTTTGTTGTTTGGTTTTTGTCCTTAAGTATGTTTGAATACCTCATAGGGGCATTTTATTCGCTTGGTTTAAACTAACTCATGATAATGTTTGTTGAGGTTTAAGCTATTTTGTAGATTTATGCTTACATCTAGCACTAGGAGGGCCCTTGTTTGTTTTAAAAAAATCACCATCTAACATGCCACTTTTGTGTCTAGATTTTGTATGCATGTATATTTGATTTTGTTTATGCTCCTCTTTAAATAGCTCATAATCCTTGTGATAGGGATCTAATACATAAGTTTAGAATGTTACCTTGACGTGTTATATTTGACTTTGGATCTGCAATATTTTGGTGTCTTCTATCTCCTTCAGTATGCTTTGTAGAGATTTATTTGCTTAGCATAAATGAATTTTATTTCACACTGACATTGCTCATATTTTAACTACTGGCTAAGATAGAAATAAGTCTCTTTTGAATTTTCTAAAGGTGAACTTGTAGCCTTGCTGCGAAAAAATTCATTATCCATACAAATCGTAGAAACCTTTATTCATAGCCTCTACATAGACCTAGTCATCATTTGATAAATGAATAGAGATCAATTTGATGAATGAATGTGTGGCTCCATTTATTTTCTTTTGTTTGATGCTAACCAAGCAATGCCTAGGTACATTGTGATTGATAGGGAAAGACAAAAGGGGATAGCCATCGACCACCATTGTGTAGGCTATCATTACTTTTGCACACAAGGCAAGGTGTGACATTAAATTACTCTTACACCCTCACTTGCCATGAATACTAACACCATCCTCTCAAATTCTGCATTGAGTAACTAGCAATAAGTTGCATCACCAGTCAACTCATGCGAAAGAATGAAGGGAATAAAGGTGGTATTTGCAATAGTTATGAATGCACACTGACTTGAAAAGATCTTTTGGTGCTTTCTCATAAATTCTCCAATAATAAAGATTTGAAAATCTATTTCTTTTAATAGAGATCTTGGGTTTCCTCATAAATATAAAATAAGTTTTTATTTAATCTTTATGTGGTGTACAAGTCATCTTTGTAGCAACAGTAAATGCCATTATTTATTTTTTTAGTGTTCAAATCTTGAACCATTAATTTTTGGTTCTTAGGACTTCTCTAACTCTTCTAGGGTTTTTCACCTAAAAGCAGAGAATTAGGCCAAAAATGCTAGCTAGTTCATTCAAATAATGTTATGTGTGATGTTGAATAACCTAAATGAATTTAACTAAATGAAATTTAATAATCTAAATGAATGAAAAAAAATGTAAAAATAAGATTTACACTATGTTTGAAAACATGATGTGATATGCAAAAAGCATGAAATAATGAATAAAAATGCAAATTAACTTATACAATTTTTTTTTTTTAATATGTGCATTGGGAAAACTATAGATGACTGAAGAACAATCTGAAAAACTAATGAAGCTTGACTTTAGGATGATTGGGACTCATTTGCCACCTTGGGTGAATCAGTCCCAAATCAGGACATTTTTGCACATAATATGTTTTCTGACAGTCGAGAACCTATATGTGAATCTAACTCAGTTTTGCACATCAGCAGGGACTCATTCGCCAAGTATGGTGAATCATTCCACCTTGGAATTTCTAAAACTTCAAAATTTTGTTTTGCACCTTGACACCTGTACAACAATTCTTGATGGATACCCGATTTCGAATCTCAGAAAATTCCTATAAAACAACTTAGAAATGTTTGTCTAATTGGGTTTTTTCCTTAGTCAAAACCCTAGTTAGGTAATTAAACCTTGAATAGAGAAAAAATTGAGTAAACCCTAGTCTTAGATGTGTTAAAGACTAGGAAGAGCTGAAATATCATACTAATCTTATTCTATTGCTCTAGAATAAGACATGCAAGAATGATCTATATGATGCAAGATATCAACCCTAGAAACCTTACAACACATTCAAAGTAGGAATGAAATGACATGCAAATGATAAACAAACAAGATGTAGACCTTAATCTAAAGATAGAGTGAAAGTGGGAGATGGAATCAATAGGAAACCAAGTCCTTAGGCATGATTTGGTGGCTAGTTGCACCTCTTCACCCTAGATTTCTTCACGATTCACCATACATATCCATCATCAACCCTTTGCAATGTTGGATCTTGACAAGAGAAGTGGCATTCAAATAGAAGAACACAAGTATATTGGAGTTGAAGAAAATTGAGCATTGAACTTGAAATGGAAAAAAGCATTTTAAAATTCTTATAGTAATAGATCTAATCATCCATTTACCACTTTCATTTTCTATTTTAGGACAACTCACTTTAGTTTTGGGTTTAAAATTAACCATTGATGTGATCTCTTCAAGTTGGTTAAAATTGAACCTTAGAAACTCACTGGAATTTTGATTTGGTCTAAAATTGAACAAGCAAATTCAACATTTGGTTTTGGTACTATAAAAAGAACTCATTATTTCCCTTGAGGATTTAAAGAGAACCTATGTTTACTTTATTTTGTAATCTTCTTTACAAACAAATATTATTAACATGCATATGCACTTCTTTTGCACTTCATAGTGATCTTGAGAACCAAAAGCATTTTAGTGATAGTAGGTTGTCTAAAATATTTCCTCCACACTTCAAGGTTGGGTTTAAATTTGAAAAAATCATGTGAGTGTGATGAAAAGGCATTGTGTGTGTTCCCTCCAAAGTGCATTGGGCAGCTAAACTACAAATGTACTCCTTTTCTATTGTTTACCTTTAGAGGGGCTATCTTGGTGGGAAAATGTACTCACCCTAGGGGAACAACTCAAATTGGTAACAAGCTAAACACCAAGATACTTCAAACCAGTATATAAATTCAAATGTTGAGGAAACTCATCATTACAGGTGCTTCTACAGAGAAGAAAGTGATACTCTTTGTATGGGTTGATCTTGCCTCTTGTGTGGCCATATGAACGGGTGACTTAATTAAGAGCCAATTTGTGTAGTTTGGAAAAACCTTTTCTATTTGTTGGTGTAGGAGGTCAGACCTGTGAAGCCATCCCACATACTTGTGGTTCTTAGTAGAGATGAAGAGTTTTTCATGGGAGATTCATGAGAACTCAAAGCTTGGTTGACTCATAGAAGTGAAGGCCATGGAGGGAAGCCAGTGTGGTCAAGCGTCTAATCATTTTCTCTAAATAAGCACAACTAGATAAATCCAAGTGGGAATTCAGAAAATATTATCTCTTTTATCCTAGGGTTGTGTATTATTTTGGAATTAGAACACTTTGCTTGGATCTACTATTTTTAAAACAAACATTCAACAAAATCATCAGAATTTTAAACCCTTTGGAAAAATCAAATACCTTTGAAAATTCCAAGTATTACTTACTTGTCCCGAAGGATTCCATACTTAGAGGCTTCTAAATATTTGGGCTTGTACCTCAATTTTCTCTCTCTAAAGTCAACATTAGGGAACTACTGCCTTGATTCTCTTAATTTCGACATAAGGGGCCTTGTGGGAGGAAAAGAAACTAAGATATAAACATTTAGTTTGAAAAGCTAAGAAAGAAAGTGTTTTTGGTAAAGAGAATCCATTAATAAAGATAGAATAAAATTGAACCCTGCACATGTGTTTGTTCAAATGATTTCCTACAAGATCAAAATCCCAAAACCAAAGTCTATGAATCGTCACAAGTGTAACCTTAGACCAAGAAATATCAAGAAACATCAGTCTATGCTTTACCAAGTTAGAGAAAGATTTCTCTATAAATTTTACAAATGTTCATCAAAGGACAATCCAAACTTGTACTCATTCTATTATTGTTGAAATCTAGCTCTCTTCTAATGTTTTGAGTATCCCACTTTTAGAGTTGAAAAGTTCTTGGAAGTATAGCATGTTCTTCAATACCTAGGTGTTGTAAGAAAAAGTATCTCTAGGTTCATCTAGAATGAAAATCAAAACTTTCATCCATCCTCTAACATCAATCAAGTCGCATATGACAAGCAACTTTGAACCATTGGAAAAATAACTCATACTAAACTTTTGGCAAATCCTTCTACTCAAAATCAAAATCATATTGTTTGACTACGTGTGTGTAGACGAATCCTTCTTCATACACTTAGTTAAATTATCACATTGTGGACAAGATTATTCCAAGATAACATCCAAAATCTTGGGGTTTATAAGTCAATTTCCCAAAATTCAAATCAAATCCAAATCAAAATCCAAATAAATCCAAATTCAAAAAATTAATATACAGTAAAGTCTAGTATCCCTCCAAGGTTTCTTAAAAGTTCAATCATTCACATCATCCATCTTTCACTTATCTCATCACCACCATTTGATCCTTAACATCCTAGATTTTCTTTTTTGTACCTAAAGCTTAGACCAACCTAAGGAGTTAGAGGTTTACCTCCCATATTCCTAAAAGTTGGTCCTTATTTTATGGTTCAAACAAGATCTCAACACAAGAGGAACATGGAACCAAAAAAAGAAACATCCACTTCAAGTGATTTGAGTCAAACTGAAATAGAATTCAACCCTAGGCTATCCATCAACCTTCCACTTAATCCTCCTCAAATACCTCAAAATCCTCAAGAGGGAGGTTTCCAAGTCAAGGATGTCACCAACAATTATCAAGGAATGTCCCAAGATGAGATAATGGAGTTTATCCAAAATCCTAAGAACCATAAGATTGTCAACACAATGATGAGACTCGATCCTTCACAATACATGTTAGCATTATCAAAGGAATGGGATAAAATCCCTTTTGATTATGATGTGAGCACTATTGTGGAAAATCCTCATGGGAATATGCCTCTGGTATCATTAACACCATCCTTCCAAAACATCATTCAATCCATCCAACAACTCACATCATCTCATGCTCTAAGTCAACCCATAATCACCAAGTGGATTTCACTGTTTCATGTTCTTCAAGCACATCCCCTTGTAAAAAAACAAGACTTAGACACAAACATGATATTGGGTCTACCAAATACCATCCCTCAAGACCCAAAGCATCCATACATTCCACTCATTTTCCATGACACCAATAATCCATCTTCCTTCACTGCATCACCGACATATTCTCTTGATACAAAAGTCTCTCTCCCCATGGTATCACAAGGACAAGGGGAATATTTGATGCCTCATCATCTCTTTCTCAAGGAAACATACCACCAATCTTCCCTCCACTACCTCCTCTAACATCAACATCCACATCAATCATTGGTTTAGGGAAACCCCCTCTACCTAACATACGAATGCAAAATCAACCAAGTCAAAACAATCCACCAATCATGAATCAAGTCAACATACCAAATCCTTTGAACATTCCATCGATATCACAACAACATGTGGCATCAATGAAATTAGGGCAATCAATCATTACCCCATCCATAACACCTCAAAATGTGATTTCCCAAGGACTTAATAGATCAACCACACCATCTACCACATAACCCCTCATCATCACTCAAATAGATCACCCCATAAAACACCATTCTAAATCCTCCACGATTACTACCAAATCCAAACATGTTGAGGCAATACAACATCACAATACAAGCAATAGAAAAATCCTATCAAAAGGCACTAGAAAAATTCCAAAACCAACAAACTACTCAAGCTACTCAATAAGCTAAAAAAGAAGCGTAGGTGCAACAAGTTGCATAATGAGCATAGTAGGCTACTCAAGCACAAGTACAAGCTTTATTAAAATGACAAGTTGTAGAATTCACACAAGTTGTGCAAGAACAATGATCCATACAAGCTACACAAGTTGCATAAGATTCCCAAGCCGCACAGGCTGCCCAAGCTACACAAGCACAAGCTTAGGCAGAAGAACAATACCAAGCACAACAACAATCAGCTCAACAACAATCCTAGTAGCAAGATTTTTAGCAATACCAAGCACAAGAAAAAGCAGCTTAGCTACTAGCCCAACAACAAGCATTGTTGGCACAATAGCAGCAAGGCCAACAACAAGCGTTGTTGGCATAGTAGAAATTTTAGGCATACAACAAGCATTGGTTGCACAAGAAAACTTGCAATCGCCTCCCACAAACACACAAAAACACCTTAGTAGTCACTCAAACAATCAAACCACCCCAAAACACATTCATCCCACCACTTGATTCTAATTAATCAATCCGTTTTATGCATTATACGGTGAGCATCACTTTTTCAAAATGTTGTTTTCTAAAAAAAAATAGTTTTTGAGGGAGATGGAAAAAGAAGTGCAATTTGATTCCAAAATTTTTGAAAACAATATATTTAGAATCTATAGAAAAAATGTCACGAAACTCTAGTTTGCATCATCTTCAAATTCTTCACAATTTAGCTGCTATAGGTGCTCAAAAGTGAAGATTTAGTTAAAATAATTATTTCAGTGTCTAGTTTGGTAAAAAATTGTAAACCACTATTGTGGGTTCACTCCAGAAGCATTGCAATGGTTCCATTACCATAAGGATTCGAGATACCTAAATTCAACAAATATTGTGGAATGGGCAATCTTGAAGATCATATTAGGGAATTCAAGTGGTCAAAACCTGAATAAACAAAGGGGACCACCCCCAAAGAACAAGTATCCCCCCAAACAAAAATACACACCACTTGGGGAATCAATTGAATCTATCATTCAAAAATTGGTATAGGAGAATCTCATTAAAATCACAATTTATGAAAATTATCAAGAGCCCCAAGTTAAACCACCATGGTATAATGAAAATCACCTTTTCAAAAATTTTCATAAAATTAAGAGACACATGAAAACCAGTTGCATGAGACTAAAAAATTTGATCCAATATCTCATTGATGATAGGACCATAAACATTAAACAACCTGCAAGGAATCAAGATCTTAAGATATACATGAATCAAATGCCATATCACAATAAAGGAAAAAAAATCATAAGGAAAAATATAACAATGTAAACCATGTTTTCAATCATGTTGTTAAGTCCTTGGATGAGTGGGTTGCAGTTGTCAACATCAAGGGAGCTAGAGCCGACTATGGAGTCACCACACATGATAACTGAATTACCATTCTAGGACCATCACAACCACCCAAAGCACCTATCTCTAATCTTTAATTTTTTCCCAATGGTTATAATGTCTTGGAAAAACTAAAAAGAACCCTTGCCTAGATATCCATCATGGAGTTACTAAAAATCTCAACCGCACATAGAAAAATCATAGAAGAAGCATTAGCCACATCATCTGTCCCAATGGAGCTTGATGCAGACTAGTTCCAGGCTATGGTTTGAAATATCACCACATCACATCTCCTAACAATCTCTAAACATGATCTCCCAACTCAACCATCTCGAATTCTTAGTCCCTAAAAATAAAGTCAAGTGAGTCTTGGTGGATGGACGTGTGGGTCTAAATATTTGTATTTTGAACCTAATAAAAAATATTCGATTCTCTAAAGACATCATTGAAAAAGGTAAGGGTATTACTATCAGGGCATATGATGATCAAGTATAGTTGTCTCAAGTCACCATTCAACTCCCTATTCAAGTATGGCTAGCTATCATGGAAACTACATGCCAAGTCCTTGATCTTGAATTACCTTACAATATCCTCCTAGGATACCCATGGATTCATGGGACGTAAGCTGCCATATCCACCTTCCATAAATATGTCAATTTTCTTTATCAAAATCAAGTCACATTCCATGGAGATCCTAAGCCATTCTATTATACTAAGAACCTCGAAGCCAAGTACTACAAGATCCCTCATGTCCCGAAGAATTATGGTGGACCCACATCTCCATATATAAACCCATCTACCCTCACCTCCACTTCTTAGATAAAAGCACCCTCCATTTTAGAAATTTATGATATTATGATCATTATCCAAGATAATGGGTGTGGGAACTACAAAATGAAAAAGAGTGCCTTTGTAATAGGAGAGTCACTTTAATATACTCAATCTCATGGACAACCCCAATCAATTGACACACCATCTAAAAACTTCAATGTAGACCCCTCCAGATTCAAAAGGTGGGGGTACCTAAGTTAGGAAGTGGTAGATGAAAGGGATATATCAAGATTATTGTATCAAGATGAAAGGCCAATACTTGATCTTCCCATGGAAAATGACAACAAAGGACTATAGTTAATGTGAGGATGGGGCTATAACAAAAATGAAAAGCTTGGGAAAAATGATAATGTTCTTTTGGAACCTATTATTCCTGAGAAGTACTTAAAGAATCTTGGCCTTGGAAGACTATGTGGATGACATATTAGCCAAATCAAAGAAGCATTGAGATCACATAGTGGCACTAAGCTTCATCTTTAACATGCTAGAAGAATACAAGGTAAGCCTCAATCCTAAGAAGTGTATCTTTGGTGTACAATTGGGCAAGATCCTAGGGTTTATTGTATCTATGAGGTAAATTGAAATAGACCCTTCCAAAGTCAAATCAATTCTCGAAATGGAAGCACCAAGAACACTGAAGTACTTAAGGGGTTTGCAGGGAAGGCTCCAATCCATTTGCCGATTTATAGCACAGTTAGTAGATAAGGCTATCCCATATTCTCAGCTACTCCACAAGGGGGTATAATACAAATGGGATGAGAAATGTGATCAGACACTCAATAAAATCAAGGAGTACTTACTGACACCACCAATCTTTATGCCACTGATTTTCAACAAGCCATTGATCCTGTATATATCAACAACAACAGTAGCCCTTGGCACTCTCATAACTCAACATGATGAAAATGGGAAAGAGAGAGATATTTAATATATCAATAGAACCATGGTGGAACATGAGATGAAATAAACA
>VDFB02115280.1:0-16859 GCA_007258455.2 Sequoia sempervirens | reverse complement strand
AGGAATTAGTTGAAATTAGGTTTTTGAAATGAACTGAAATGAAAATGAAATTGTAATTCAGCCGGATGCTTGTTGCTCCCCTTTTATAAAGGGGATTTCATGGCTAATGTTAAGAAGTTCAAAAATTTTGAGTCCAAAATAGGTCAAGTTGAATGCTCTGCTCCGAGAGCAAATAGAATGTAAATAGATACATTAGCAAATGTATCAGAAGCTAATCTGGGGTGAAAGTTATACTGTAAGAAGATCTTAAATATGGTCTTACAAAGTAAATATCAGCAATGGAAGGAAAGTTAGTTTCAAAATATTTTTCTCCTGTGTATCTTTCTTCTAAATTATGAATGAAGTTATTAAGTATAATTATGTTTGTCTTTTGTCATTTGCAATGAATGGATGAGTTTGTTTTATGCTTCAGTTCAATGACTTGATTAAATGCTAAAATGAGGTTATCATTTTATAGGAAAGGGATATAGGATTTGGTAAGGAAGTAATATTTTGAAATACAGTGAGTTAGATGTTACAAAGTGGCATACTAATAGTTCATTAATTTTAATGTTCAATCATAATTCTATTACTGCTTGATTGCAAGTTATGATTATTTTTCCCTCAGATAGGGTGCTGATTATTTTATGAGTTTATCTCATGGCCAACTAACCTAGTAATGAATCTGGCCTAAGATTCAAGATGAAGAAAAATTCATAACATATTCTAAATTACACTGCCCTAACTTTCAGTATGTAAACACATTCCTTGAAACAAATGACACTTTCACCTAAGGTTTGCCAAACCTTTGATGAAATGATTTTTCTGAGGAAATACATCTTTGTGAGAAAATTCTCTTGACCACATTAGAGATATTATGAGCATGCATAGGATTACCCTCTTGGGTCTCACAGAGCCCGAAGAGAATAAGTGAGGTACTAAGTGCTTTACTTAAGTGTTGGTCAATCCTCAACCTTGCTAATGATTGAGTTGTGGCGAATTCGTACGTAAGGATTGAGATTAAGTTTGGTTCTTGAAAAATAATCAACAACATCAACTAATTCCATCTAAGTTAATTAAATCCTAATTAACTTGTAGCACTAATCCTCCTTTCCTCTAGCTTTTGCAACTTGCACATGTAAATCAATTTATTTGATTTATTAATTCCTCTATTTTCATTCAAATGTGGCATATCCTTGAAATATTCCACCAATTTGAAATCTCCCTCCCAAAGGACTTTTGTCCTCCAACATAGCTTTAAAGGATCTTACATGTCCTCTCCTTGATCCAACTTGGCATTAACTCCTCTTACAACTCTTCTTGCACAAGCCATCTTTTGAATTTCAAATTCCACCTATATCCATTTAACATGCACATTGTTCAAAATTTTCTCCACTCTCCTTCATTAGCATGTTGACAAGTGGCACAATGCCATTGGTTCAAGTTTAATCCCACATTCTTCCTATTTCTCATTCCTCCATCCTTCTTTCCTATAGATAGAGGACTTCTCTAATGATTTGGATCCACAACTTCATGCAAGGTTACTATCTACAGATTTGAGCAAGTTCATCCACATTTTCATCCAATTTTTCATAGATTTCATCATCCATAGCTAGGTTATTGAAAATTTTCATCAAGGATCAATTAATCATCATCAAGTTTATCAAGGAATTGGGAAAGGGCTTCTTTCCACATCAAAGAAGCACCAATTCCCCTATGGGATGCTGGTTTGAGCATTTAGAATAGAATTTCATTAGCTTTTACTTGTTATTTTGGCTTTGATTTCAATATTCTTGTGTTCAAATGAATTTCATTGGGAATATTTGTTTAGACTTGTTTATTGACTAATGTTTGATTGTTTGTTCATGTTTGAGAAATTCTAGACTAAGCATTCACAATACTCGGTCCAAAATGAGGTTGACTAGAGAGTGTGTACCTCCTACGCTACAACCTAATCCAATCCCTAAGAAAAGAAAGGAACCACTTGTAGTAGTCCCAATGTTCTTGAAGAAGAGTGAGGTGACAGTGAGCAAAGTAAAGAAGTCAAAAACCCAAATAGTTGAACCACTCAATGTAGTGGAGCAATTGAAGAATGCCGTAACCCATGTCTCTTTATGTGACATTTTAGATATCATCAAGAAAAAAACCTTGTTGTGAGAAGCTTTGGAAGAGGATAAATAACCATCGTAGGCTAATGCAACCCTGGAACCCAATCAAGAGAAAGGAAAAGAGCCAGTTCAAGAGTCATAGTGTTTAGAAGCCACAAAATTCTTAAACACAAAGGAAAAGGTAGTGAAGGAGGAGGTAAGTAAGTCAAAACCTACCCTATTTTTCCTCACCCTCATTGTAGGGGATAAGATGCTACATAATTCTATGATTGACTTTGGTGCTAGTACCATAGTTATGCCTAAATTGATTGCAGTTTCATTAAAATTAGAATTTGAGCCCCTTGATAGAGGAATCATGGAACTAGATGGAAAAAGGGTTTACGTTGTAGGTCTAATCAAAATCCTCCCTCTAACCGTATATTCATGTCCTGGCATTATAGTTTCCCAAGAGGTCTGTACCCCAACTGAAAAGAAAGGAATAATTGACGTGTTACATATATATCAAGACATTATTACATGGAATTACGAGGATCTCAACACATATGATACTTCAATTATCACACATACAATCCCACTCAAGGCTAATGTGAAGCTATTTAGGAAAAGGAAATGACCTATCAATGAGCTACTTGAACCTGTCATATATAAAGAAGTGCAAAAATTGTTGTCATCTCACATTGTATTTCCTATGAGATATTCCACCTGGATTACAAATTTGGTGCCAGTTCATAAGAAGAATGGTGAGATCTGTCTATGCATAGCCTTCTGAAATTTAAATTGTGCTTCAAAAAAGGATAATTATCTGGTGTTGTTGTTGGATAAGGTTCTACAGATTGTCAATGGTTCTCAGATGATGTCCTTCCTTGATAGGTATTCAGGATATAATCAAGTTATTGTCCAATATGAAGAGAGGCATAAAACAACATTCACCACAAAATGGGGAATTTTTGCATACAAACAGATGTCATTCGATTGACCAATGTTGGGGAAACATTTTAGCGGGTAATGGCTATCACATTGAAGGACCTGATCGACAAGTGTAATATTATCTACATGGATGATCTAATGATGTTCTTTAAGAAGAGGGGTGACCACATCTCAAACTTATGCAAAGTATTCCAAAAGTGTAGGGAATTTGGTATTTCGCTCAATCCTAAAAAGTGCATCTTTGGAGTAATAGAAGGAAAGTTTCTAAGTAATGTAATTTCAAAAAAGGGATTATCAATTGATCCTGAGTGTATTTAGGCTATATTGAAGATCTAGCCATCAACAAGTAAGAAAGAAATGAAATCCTTCTTCGAAAAAAATCAAATTTTAAAGGAAGTTTATAACTAATTTTGTTGAGATTGTGAAGCCCTTGAATGCCATGTTGAAACAAGATGCTAAGGTGGAATGGACACTAGAAGCAAAGCAAGCTTTTGAGGAGATAAAATGGGTGATTGTTGAGTCTCTGGTATTGGTTAGTCGAGATTATACAAAGCCATTCTACATCTATTATTTTCCTTTAGAACACTCATGTGGAAGCATGTTGACACCGAAGAAGGAACAGGGGGATGAGTACCCCATTGCTTTTATGAGTGCCCCACTAAAAGATGTTGAGCTACACTACTTGAGCATTGAAAATCAGGCCTATGCATTGGTTTGTGGTGTCAAAACATTTAGGCACTATATCTTGAGGAATAAGTTGTTTACAATTGTTCTGGATCCAACTATCAAGATTCTTTTAATGCATAGTGAATTGGGTGAAAGACACAGAAAATGGGTAATGATGCTGCAAGAGTATGATATGGAAATCCAATCCATGAAGTTGGTCAGGGGACAAGCTCTCACTCGTACAATGGTTGAAGTTGATCTAGAACTCACTACACACCAATGTAATCTCGAAGATGTTTCCCTCGATGATTGGAATGATGACATTGTATACTACTTGTTGAATCAGAAATGTTCATCACATCTGAATGTTGTACAAAGATGTTCCTTGTGTTTGAAAAGAATCAGCTACATGATGAAAGGAGCCATACTCTATAAGAAAAATCATGAAGGCATCTGTCTTCGGTGTCTTGGGAAACAAGAGGCACTCTGAGTGATGAAATAATTCCATGAAAAGTTTGAGATTGACCATGGTTCAACCCCTTAAACTGCAAATTAGATCCTCTGGGTTGGATATTATTGGCCAACACTATTCAAAGATGTACATGCACATGTACGTGCTTGTCACATATGTTAGACTGCTACTAGCAAAGAAAAGCATATTGCTATTCCATTGGAACCTAAAGCTGAAGTATGCCATTTCACTCAGTGGAGACTTGATTTCATTGGTATCATCATTCCACCATCCTCTATGGTCCACAGGTATATTCTAACCACTATTGATTACTGTACTAGATAGATAGAAGTGATTCCTTATAAGCAATGTACTTCTGATATCGTTATTAAATTTTTTTATGATTACATGTTACTCATTTTGGTTGTCCTATTGCATTGGTGTGTGATAATGGTCCAACATTTTTCCTCTTTAATTTTTTTTGGTTGGGCTTTTGATTATGGTATCACGCTAAGATTTGCTTCAAAGTATTATCCTTAAGGGAATGGGTTAGCTAATTCAACAAACAAGAACTTCTTAACTGGGTATGTAATAGATCATCATGGAAAAAATAGGCCTTTAAGTGGAAAAAAATTTAGATAAATCAGAGTTAGGAAAATTGACGTAAAAATTTGAATAAGTTATCTATATTATTTCCAAAATATTTATGAATAGAATCTGTAGCAACTTGAATGTAGTTTCTAAACTACTATGTTTGTTTAAAATAAAAAATCTATTTGGTGAAAATTTGAAATTTCAATGCAAAGGGTACTTAAATTTCAAGGAAAAGAAGTAGGTGTTTGTCTAACCAATCTCAACCACACAATAAAATGATAATATTTTTTATAAGGATTTAGATATAAGTAGAGGACTCACATGCCCCAATGTGATGCATATTTTTTGTAATTTTGTTTCCACCAAATAATTAATTATGAATTTTTATTATAACTTTTAAAAAAATATAAAAAACTCATATGTTCCAATTTCACCTTAACTTGGTCAAAACTTCATGAAATTCAATTTTTCTTTTTTAATCCTATAGTATGTGAAGTATAGAATGTGACAATGTGCTCTTGGGATTCAAAAATATGATACCATTTGAAAGCTATGATGTCAATCAGCCTATCAATCAGACCTTAGTCGAATTTTGAATAGAAAATAAAATAATTTAATTACTATTAAATTCAAAGTAAAACATAATTTATATCGTAGGAGCCGAGAATCTCCTTTAAAAAACTCTTTCGCTTCATCAAATTTTGTTAAAAATAGTTGTCAGCCACATACCCATCATATTGCCACTGTTTGGCTCCATCATGATCCTACACATACCCAATTGTCATTCTTCGTGAAGTTGCTTGATAAGAACTCCCAAAGACCGCATACCAATTATGGTTTTCTTTATTAAAAATCAGCATTTCACTGTGCTACACCTTTAGGTACCTCCCCTTACCACTTAATCTATGGTTAGGAGCCTATTTTTCCCATTCAACTAAGGATCCCCACTTTTCAATTCATTAATGAATATTATGATGAAGGGGAAAGGCTTGAAGACTGTCTAGCTGAGCTTCTCCATTTGGAGGAGAAGCGTGATGAAGCAATTGAGAATTTTACTAAGCATTAGGGCATTGTAAAACATTGGTTTGATTGACATGCAAAAGCTAAGGCCTTTAGGATTTCTGGCCTAGTCTTGTATTGGGATAAGGTTCATGAAAGAAAGGGGGAACATGGAAAATAGACAAGCTTTGGCTTGACCTCTTTTAGATCTCTAAAATTTTGGGAGATAATGCTTTTCATCTGAAAACTCTCACGAAAGAAGATGTCCCACTACCCATTAATGGGCAATATCTAAAGCACCATTTCCTTTCTTGAGCTACTATGACTCAACTTTGTACATAGTTAGTTTAGGTGGTTTGTTGTAGGTTAGGTTGCTTTAGATTAGTTTTTTTTCAGTTTGCTTTCGCTTTGTTGTTTTGCTACGGGTGGGTTTTCCTATTTTGACATGGTGGAAAAACTTTGTACATTCAAAGGGAGGCTTTTGTTGAATGTTCCTATTTGTTTCTTGAATAAGCTTTCATATGTTGTCTAGGAATGTTTTTTCATCTCTATGATTGAGTTTCATTAGTTGAATTTATGCTTGATTTAGAAAGAAATCATTATTTGAATCCTTTTACACCTATCTCAGTCCTCACAATCTGCACATCTTAAATATTCCTAGAAGGCTATACGATAGGTGTCATGAAGCTTCGACAAGTGAATTTTTTTTAAAGATCTACTTTAGTGACGAGTACAATATCCAAACCTAGAATCGCTTCAGTGCTTATCAATATGCAAAGAACAAAAGCTACCAAAAATGAAATAGAGGAATATCTAGTAAGCAGCTGAATGGGTGTGTGAATAACTCTATTAGGGCTATTGATGCCCAGTTGGAAATAGAGCAATGCTCATGGGAATTGTAGTGAGAACCTCATCAGGGCGATAGATGCCTGACTGGCAGTGAGGTAATTTCTAGGTTACTTTTGGAGTTGGACTATCTATGTAGCGTATCTTAGTCAATTGATCACTTACCTCAGGTCTCTTAGGAAGAGAATGGACTCAGAAAGCACACACACTTGTGAATTTGAGATATATCATGAATAGATTCAACTAATGATTTTGTTTCCCTTTTAAGCATGAGTTACCTTGTGAAGCTTCAGTTCTGGCCTGCGAAACTAGAGATTCTAAGTTTTAGATGAATTCTTATCCTTTAAACATTTAGGGAACATTTCCCAACAAATTCACCATTTGTGCATTTTCCACACACGCCCCACTAAGTGCAAGGACCCCTTCTTTTTGCTTTTTTTCTTTTGTTCCAACTTTTCCTATGCTCGTTTAGTTTTTCTTTTGCCTTCTCTTTTGGGCCTTTAGGTCATTTTTCCCTTCAAATTTTGATGTCTCTCAGAAATCTTGAAAATTTTCCTGTCTCCTTTTTCATAACTCATGTTGCAGAAAATTCCATGTGGGAGGCCACCATGCGGATGTTGGAATCCTAGCCAATTGCAGGAACTCCCATGTGGAAATCCGCTTGTGGGAAGCTGTGTACGAAAATCCATCAAGACAATGCTAGGACCCTTGGCTTCCACATCTCTCATCCCCACATTCTGGTGGCATCCGTGTTAACCACATCTACAACCATGGTCTCTACATTACCTTGGCACCCGCACCATCTATGTCTACAAATTAGGGTTTGCACGGTAATCGAGAAATCTACTCACATTTAATGCACTAAGGTTTATAAATAGGGGCAAGGTTGAGGTTATTTTCACCCTACATTTTGAATTTGGTTGAGCTCATTTTGCTTAAATTGGATGACGATCCCACAAAGCCGGTTTACAATTTTTGGGAGGATCTAATTTTTGTTGAAATCACATATTTTTAGAAAATATAATGATTTAAGCCTTTAAAAAGTTTCATTTATAGCATTCCAATTGAGGAGGGTTTGATCAAACTACCTAGACCAAGCCCCCTTGGATACAACCCCGCTACTTTTAAACCATACCTATAACAGAGTCTCCTTCACATCTATCAAAATGCTGATAAAAAACCACTTTTTATTTACCTTTTGGGGGATCAAATGAATTCATTTAAAATTTATTTTTTTGTAATTATGTAATCCCTATTATAAGCTTCCAAAAAAGTATAATTTTAATTAAATTTAATTTTATTATTATATTTATTTTTTATTTCTTAGAATGTAGTGGTTTTTCTACCCAAAAACAATCTCTTTTGTTTTGTACATGTGAGTAAATAGAAGATTATCAAAAACAATTTTTGAAAAATATGAACGCACCGATATTAAAATGATCCAACAAAATTAAAAATTGAATTTCAATGTACATACAAAAAAAGTTACGCATTATATGGTCACATTATGTCTAAATTGTAATTGGTTTGACTTCGAAACTTGATTAAAGAAAAATAAATAAATAAAAAACTATCTAACCAAGTGGAAGCACTAGGTATCGGAGTTAAAAATCTAAATTGAAATAATTATATGATCCTTCATGAAAAAAGTTATGCTATAATGGGTGAGCACCACTTTTAAAAATGTTGTTTTCTCAAGAAAAAAAAAAGGAAATGGAAAGAAGTGCAACTGATTCCAAAATTTTGAAAAAATATATTTAGAATCTACAAACAAAATTTCATGAAACTCTAGTTTGCATCATCTTCAAATTCCTCACTGCTTAGCTCATAGGTGCCCTAAAAGTGAAGATTTAGTTAAAAAATATTTCGTCGAATGGCCAAAATTGTAAACCAAGATTGTGAGATCACCCTTTAGCTATGAATTTCGGGATATTTTGAGCCTGGTTTCATCACAGAATCTCTCATTTGCTCATTTACTAGGTAAGATCCCCTCAGATTTTTGTTTGATTATTCACTATAAGCCTCATCATTTTGATAGAAGATTTTTGATATTTTGAAATGTTAAACTTTAAGTTTGAAACCCTCGACATTAGAGCATCCAAGTGGGAAATCCATTGCGCTTGTTTCAAATTTTGGCATATGGAAGCGGCCGCCCTACAATGCACCTAACCGCACTCCATGGGAGGTCCGGGATGTGGCTTCATCGTGGGTCGTATAGCATCGTGCCACCCATCAAGGTTCCGCTTTTTTGTTTCCCACAAAATGATAAACTTAAACACCCAAAGTTTTCCTACATGTTAAAACAATCATAACTAAAACGACTAAATCTTGAGCCATTTGCAAGAAAATAAGTTTGAATTTGGATGTAGAAAGCCACTCGCATGAAGCCATTTTATGGCACAGACCCCTTCGGATTCCACACCCCTTAGCTTTCGCATTCAAAAGTTCAGCATTTGTCAAACTGGGCCTAGAAATGAATTTTAATGGCTTATCAATTAACTTCATCATTTTTCTGATGTGATCTAACAATTTTCATTTCGAAACACTAAGTCTCTTTGTTATTGTGGGAATTTAAATGTGGGAAGTCTCTTGCAGAAATCCATATCTCTCATGTTGTTTTTCATCTTATTCTTCACTAGCTTCCAGCCAAGAGTGACTTTTTCATCAAATTTTCTACAAGGGTCAAATCAATAAAATTTCTAAGTGTTCTCTCGTTGCAAAAAAAATTGGTGCAGGATATCATTTACAGGTTGCCATTTCACTGGCATCACTATTGATGGCTTCCACATCTCTTATCCCCACAACCCAATGGCACCCACAACTCCCCATCCTACAAAGTTGTAAAACCTACATATTGCTAGAAATTTTCCTAGGATTCTAGATTTAATGATTCCTTTCTAATATCTAATGCATTTATGATGAATTTTGGGCTCTAATGATACGCTTTTCAATTGTACTAACACATTATCTTCTCACTTAATCAATTCAACTCATTACGTGTCATTCTTGTAGGTTTGATGGAACAATGTGAGAAAGTAGGAAAGAGTGAGAGGACAATTAATATTGACAAAGAGAAAGCAAAGATGAAGTATGAATTTCACGGTGTGGAGGTCACCTCCAAAATTGCTTTAGATTCAGATAAACTATCAGATACCAACCTTAGACATGTTAATATTGATGAATTCAAAGAGCATATCCTTGTCAACCCTAAGACCGACATGGCAAGGAAGATTCAAAAGAGCAGGATTTCCCATGCAACCAATTTTCCATCCTCTCTAATCAATCCTAAGCTCATCCAGGGATCCTGGGTTCTCGCAAATGGAAGTAACTAATAGAGAATACATGCTCAATATCTAGAAGGTGGGTCCTTTGAATTGTGCTCACCTCCAACATCTTCAAAGAATGGATGTGGTATTTCATTGAAGAAATCCTTAGGTGGAAAACCAAGTTTGACTGGGCCAAGATAATTAGTGACAATATACATCGTCAACATGAGCATGTCAAGAAGACCCAAGAATTCTATATGGCCTCTTACATTGTATATGTGCTTGTCGCTAACTTGTTGTACAAAGGATTGACTTGCAGGGGTAATTTAGGGATAGGTCTAGATAAAACTATCATTTACAAGTGCTACCCATAGTTGTAATACAAAAAATTCAAAGAGAACAATAAAAGAGTAAATGACGCTTTCATCACATTCATTCTGAAATACTTATCAGAAGAGTTTAGGAATATAATTTCATACTGCACCAAGGAAATGGTGAAGAAATTCGATTACTAGTTCATCCAGTTCCCCAAGATTATATACTTCAGGATTGAGGGTTTTTTCTGGGACACCATATAGATTGCCAAGGTACCCAAATGATGAGATCATCTTGTTGGAGCTTACACGATAATTGTGCACCACACGTGCCAGTTGCTGCAATAAAAGAAAAGATTGGGTGTACCTTATCCCATGACTCTTGGGAGGGGCATGTATTCATTTCCAACATCAATTTCAGTAGAGAATTCAGACAAGGAGATCCAAGAGTATGGATTGGTTTTCCACACTACATAGGGAGGAGTTGACCCTTAGGGAAAGCTAAAAAAATAGGTCGGAATACAACATGCACATAAGACCCACATAGAAGACTTCTGGGCCAAATGTGAAAATGATCAAGAAGTCAAGAAAAAGTCTATATATGAGAATTCCTCTCAAGCTTGTTAGAACTTTGGACATATACACAATGCCTGATCAAGTAGAAGATAATGATAATAGATTAGATGAAGCAACACTTGAGAAAATAGCTAAAGCTCTGCTACCACTAATTGACTGGATGGAGGAAGAGGAGATTGGCATTGATGTTATCAATCATCCAGTGTTGCAAAGGACCAAGAAGTGGCTTGATGACCAAGCTACACAACTGGAGTAGCAAGGATTAGAGCTCACCTTTGGTGAGTGGGAATAGGGAAAGGCCTTTGAGAGTGATGAGGGACGAAAAATAGAGGATGAAGCTGAAACAAGTTCATCAAGCAAGGTAGCAACATCTCCTCCTCCTCATTCTCACAAAAGGAAGGACACAACGAAGAGATAGCCTACTGAGAAGCCTCGTGTGTATCAAAGGAAGGTAAGGGAAGGACACAAGCGTACAAAGAAGGTTAAGAAGCTCAAGACTTTCATATTGGAAATAATTAAGGAAGAGCCTTCTCCTACTAAGGAGAATGTGTAGATCCAATCACCCACTCATCCCAATTCACCTCCACCATCAACTACACCTCTTCCATTAGCTTCTGCTCTGCTTCCACCCCTCGTATCTTCTCCACCCAATGTGGAAATCTCAGTCCACCTTCCATCTACCACCCAAACCATCTTAGTGATTGTTGTTGAATCCTCCTCATCTACATCCTCCTCTCCATCTTCCTCCTCACTTCCTTCTTCATAGCCCACCTTCTCTACTTTACCACATATTATTCCTTATGTTCCTCTTGTACCAACCACCCTACCACAATCCTTCATCACATACTTGCAAAACTTGCCTCAAGGATTATCTGAAACATTGATGTCACTCAATAAAAAAATCCTTATGTCTCAACTTGCTACCACTTTTCCCATGGAAGATATAGAAAAAATATGGGAGGAGATGCAGTGAAAAGAAAAACAAGAACTTAAAGAAGTAGTGGGTGTGGGCAAGGATTTTATTGATTTAGAGCAAGATGAGTATTTTGAAGAGCTAGAGGTAGGGCTCAAGATCATAGAACCTGATGAGGAAGCTTTTGATGACAAGGGAGAGAAGACTCCAAAGGAGGGAGAGCTCAACAAGACCTTTGAGGAACACTTCAATGAGATATCAAAGGAAGAAAAATAAGAAGAATACAAGGGACAAGATGAAGAGCAAGGAAAGGAAGAACTTCATGAAGATAAAGAAGAGAAAGAAGCAAAGGAAAATGAACCAGATATTTAATCTGCAAGGAGAAAACAATGAGAGAAGAAAACATTAGGGAAGAAGAAAAGAATATAGAAGTGGCTCCCAAGGATAAATATAAAATGCAACAGGAGAGACACCAAGACAAGGTGTGTATGTCCAAGTTCATGATGGGCCAAAAAGTGGCGATATGATGGGTATTTGTAGGGTATGTGGCTAATGACTTTTTTCTACCTAAAATTAATGAAATGAAAAGAGTTTTTAAAGGAGATTCTCAGCTTTCCACCAATATAAATTATGCTCTACTTTGAATTCAATAAAAAATTATTATTCATTTTCTATTTGAATTACTTACTCAAAAGTCTTGATTGATAGGCTGATTGAAAACATCTATAGCTCTCAAATGGTATCATATTTTTTGAATCCAAAACATGCATCACATTTTATGCTTCACATACTATAGGATTTTAAAAAATAATAATTTCATGAATTTTTGACCAAGTTAAGGTGGTTTGACATAGGAGTTTTTATATTTTTTAAAAGTTGTAATAAAAAAAATCATAATTAATTATTTACCTAGAAATAACATAAAAAATATGCATCGTGCATCAGACATGAGTACTTCACTTATATCTAAAATCTTATAAAAAATATTATCATTTTATTGTGGTTAGGTGGTCGACAAACACCTACTTTATTTTTTTCCCCGAAATTTAAGTATCACTACATTGAAATTTCACCACCAACAGATTTTATTTCTAAAAAATAAACCTAGTAGCTTAGAACCACATTCAATTTTCTACAAATTCTATTCTTACATTATTTTTGAAATAATATATATAACTTATTCAAATTTTTACGTCAAGTTGTCTAACTCTATTTTTTTCTAAATTTTTTGCCACTTAAGGGCCTGTTTTTTCCATGATGATCCTGCACATACCCGTGTCCTCTACAGAGCAAGCACATGAACCCTCATTGTTGGAGAAGTAGTTGAAGGAGAAAGATTTGATAGTATGTGACCTAAAGGCACATTTAGAAGCAATGTTGGATCATGCGAGGAAAAGTCCCTAGGAGAAGAAGAAAGCCAAGGTACAGTCACATATCACGGTCAATGACTCGGGTTCATGTACTATTCACGTTGCCACTTTGGCAGTGGATAAGGATGTGGCCACCATTCAAGTAGTTGATTATCAGGTTACATCCATTAATATCAGCCCTACAAATAGAGCACAAAAGATCGATGAACTTCAAGGGTTGTTATCCAATATTTTGAATCAAATGGATAAATGCGAAGCTACAAAGAAGGACCTAAAAGTGTAGGTAGCAGAATTAACTCCTTTTATTCAACAAATCATTGCTTCTAATTAATAGGTCCATATCAAGACATCTGTACACTGGTAATTTTGTCAAAGGAGGAGGTAAGTAAAGTGGAATGGATGAGGAGTTGGACTAAGTCCACTTATGATTAGATTAAACGAGTGACTGTTGTCAATGATAGGGCAGTGAATATTGGGGTAGAAATGAACAACCACTTCCTAATTTTAAAAATAGAAGTTGAGAAGGAGATTGAAGAATGTAAAGCATTTCCTAGCTATTTTAACATAACGCGTCTGAAGTTGCATGTGATTAAGGGCTTGCCTGAGGACATTTTGGTGTAGGAACAAATTTTGACTAAGGAGTAGTTGAAAGAACTTGAAGTATGGCTATTTTCCATCATTTTTTGAACAGAGGTCTTGGCCAAGGTGTTAACCGATTTGCAATTAATTGAGGAAAGAATCATTGATTTGATTGAAGATTGCGTGACAAAATCTTGGAGCTCCTAATTAGTGTAGAAATCTCTACAATACGATTGGATGTTGGACTAGTCAGGTAGGTATAGCTCGAGCAAGGATAGAAAAGGGAGCTATGAGTAACATGCAAGGAGACTTTTTGGATTTTGTTGCTCAGACATTTACCAGATCTGAGTAGATAGTACAGAGGAGTTCATGTGTGGATTTGCATGATGAATTAATGGAGGAATATAAGGAAATAACTTTCAAAACTAGCAACTTCTTAGCTACCTCCTCAGGAGCAACTTTCAAAATCTTTGATTAATTTTGTGAAATATGATGTAAAACAGAGAGAAGTTGGAAATATTTTGATAGAAGATATTTTTTGTAATTTCAGCTACAAGACAAAAGTTGTTGCATCAAAGTGTGTGCACCCAGTTTTGGGGGATTTTATAGGATACTTATTGAATATAAAATAGAATAAGAATATTTTACATTCTCCTAGGTTCACATGTGAACTAATTTTATATTGAAGAATATTGTAAATGCATTTAATATATTCAAACCCTAAAAGGTAGTAAATCTTGGCCATTGGTTCACATTATAAAATCTATAAATAGCAGCTTCCTCTCATTTGTAGAGGGAGATATGAATTGTTGTACAAGGAATTTTGAAGTAATACAAGTGAAGGCATTGTAGTGTTGGTGAATTCCTTGTGTTTCTTAAATGTATGCATGATTCTATCTTTCAATTTTAGTTTCAACATTCTCAGTTTATGTTTAGTTTCATTAATGGGAAAGTGTTAGGATATTTGATGAGATTCCTGCTCATACCTTTCATAATTTTCTACTTGTAAGTTACTTTGCAAGGTTAGTTTGAGCTTATTTTATGTTCTCAAGTTCAACTATGTATGTTTAAGCCCTTGTGTGTGAATGTTGCAGTCTAAAAATCTAAAGATCACCTTTGGAGATTGCACTGTTTCTGTGATATTGCGAACTTAGTTATGGTTAAGCAGAAATTGGTTTATTTGGAATTTGTCTATCTGAATCATTGGCCATTGTTGCAACTATCATTAGGTTTTAGATTTAGGATTTCTCTTGAACCCTTATCTTTTGATATTTCTGTATAAATCTATGTTACTATAGGATTCCAACATCACTCAGGATCTTATATTTGATGAAAAAGGTTGTTTCATTGTTCTGAAAACCAACAAGGATTTTATGAAACCCTCATTATAGAACCATAAGCTTTTGGCCTTGTTTACCATAAATTCCCATTGTGATTACCACCAAATCACATCATCGTTGAACTTTTTTCTTCATTGTCAAGACATGACATTATAAACCTTGGGGTTATTTTCTGAAGAGAGTTACCTTTCAAGAGAGATAGAACACTTGTGTTTTATCTATGTCAAGTGCAGTGCTAAAACATTCATCAACAATACCACTAAATAATATCGACAAAAATGTAAAGGAAAGGGATCAAGAATCAAGGATATTGAATGCTAGATGTGCTTTTTGGTAAATGAAAACATAGATGTCTTAAAATCTATGAATCAAGAGAAATGGGTTAGGGGTCATTGATTTGGTATGCCTAATGCTAGAAGAAGAAAGAGAAAGGGAAATAAGGTGAAAGACTTTCAAGGTTTGGAGGCTAGTTTTATCACATGCCTTATACCTTTTGGGTATGATGGTATGAGTAAGTGTACAAGTATGGGTTCCATAAGGAGGAAGGTATATGGGAAGTGGGGTGAGGGAAATGAGTAGGAAAAATACTAAAATTCTAATATTTTGATATCTCGACTTAAATGAAAAGTGAATCCTCAAATTAGGAATTGGCAATGGTGAATACTCAATGCTAAAAGAGAGCAAACAAGTAAAAGATTAAGTGGAGAATAATTGAGGTTCATGGATTAGTATTATAGCTTAAGAAGTACATGATTATATGGAGACCTAAAATTCTAGGGCCAAAGGTAAAGACGGAGTAGGGGGAAATCCATGATAAATTATGTAGGTAATGAGAAGTCTAAAAGATAAATAGTCAAAGGTATCAAACAAAAATTGAAATGTTGGGTTTCAAGGAATGGAGTGAATAGGAACTTAGAGGAAACCTATAAACCCAACAAAGGCTAAAAATAGACACAATTACCCCTAACACTTTAGAAATTTCTATAATTAGAGATATTTAGACACATGAAAAGTATGACAAAAGGAAAAGTACTACAACAAGAATATTTTTGAATAAGAGGGTCTATTGAAGGAATTCTTAGATTGGTTATAGATGATGGCCAAAAAATGGCTATATTAAGAAAGAAAACAATCAAATTAGATAAATTTGCACTTACTAATATAGGCCCCAACATCACCTAGAATGGGGCAAGACAAAGATATCACATAGCAACTATAGGGACAAAAATATAAATCTTTCATGAAATATCAGTGAGGGACTCTATAGGCAACAAAATTAAACTAAAAAAGAATTAGAAACACACTAGATTCCTTACACTAAGAATGACATGCAAGGTAAAGGCCCTAAAGGACAAACATCAATGGAGGGGTTCCCTAATTTTATCTAAATTAGAGATGATGTTGGAAAGCATGAAGAAATGAAAACTTTATTAGAGAATGTTCCCAAACATTCTAGGATAAATAAACCCACTTAGGAACCCATATATTGAGGTTTATCATAATTAAGGATTCTTCCAAAATTAGTTCATACAAGAAATTAATCCTCGTGAATTAACAAGGCCTTGAAGTAATCAATGGAAAAATGTGTGTGGAAGTGAGTTCATTTCCTCTTCATCAAATCAACTAAACTAATCATTAGAAATATGAATTGCAACAATATTGAAGATAAATTTCATTGTAGTTTTGAAATCAACACATTCTCAAAGTTTCTTAACAACTCTAATAGTTGTTCTATGGGGCATGTCTAGAAAACCAAAAGCAATTGCTAACTTTTCATTATGGTGGTGAATAAATAATTTGTTTTTCTCCTCTTCCACACCACTAAGTAAATGTCTTGCATCTAGAAAATACCCTATTTCCTTATCTCCCAAGTCAGTTTGTCTAACTTTGCATAGATCTATTGTGTATGTGGATATGATATATCCCCTAAA